>PVIY010011719.1:0-11856 GCA_004026745.1 Myrmecophaga tridactyla
TTAATCTTTTTTGACTTAAAGTCTAATTAGATCTTGGATTGGGGGAAACTTGCCATAAAAGACATTTTGGGGACAACTGGTAAAATCTGAATGAAGACTATATATTAGAAGAAAATTTTGTATTAATGTTAAAATTCCTAAAGCTATTATGGTTATAAAGAGAATGTCCTTGTTCTTTTGAGATGTATGCTGGAACATTTAGGGATAAAGGGACATAATGTCTGCAATGTCTTTCATATGGTTCAGCAATAATAATGATAGTAGTTATATAAATAGAGACAGAGACAGAGAGAGAGAAACAAACATGGCAAATGTTAATATGATATGTTATGTTATGTTAATGTGATATGTTAAAGTGATATGGGAGGTCACTGTAGAAACTTTACAACTTTTCTCTAAGTTTGAAATATTCTTTTTAAATAAAAAGTGTTTTTTTTTTCTTTTTTAAGTGTGCTGATCCTAACCTCTCCATTGGAGAAGTGAGGATTAGACACCAGAAAGAAGGTATGGAATCGCTAAAGGATTTAGGCTATGGGTTAATGTAAATGTTGCTGGTAGGAAGGGACAGCAGGGTACTAAAAACCCTTTTTTGAGGTTAGCGTCCTGGGGCCTGGTCCCCCAGCTATGTTGGGTTGAGTTACTCAGGTGAGATGTGAGATCTCAGAAAAGAGAAAGGTATTTTTCACACAGTTGCTGTATTAAAACTTTGGCAGCCACCCTCCACTCCTCCCTCTCACTCAGTCTTCCAACGAATCACCAAATCCTATTGGTTCTACTTTTTTGCTTTAACTCAAATTCATCCCCTCCTCTCCATGTCCTCTGCCTAGGTCCTTGCTTTCTTGTTTCCATTTCTGCCTAACTTCCTAATCCATCTCCTGGACATCTGTAGCACCTTCCCATCCATTCTTGCCACCTCAACCAGGTGCAAAGCAAATGAAGCCTGACTCCTCAGTAGGGCTTGGAGAAGCACCCATTCCAGTTCCTCCCTCAGGAAGGTGCATTTCCTACTGTCCCTACCATCTCTTACACCTCATTCCCCCTTCCATTCTACTCCCTACACAGACTTTGCTCCAACTATTCTGAACTATTTTTAGTTTCCCAAACACATTATTGAGGTCTCTGAGGAGGCCCCAACAAAAAAGCCTTGCAAGTACTTGGTAGTCAGATATCTCTGTTCCTCTAATTCCTCTATTTTCCACCCTATAAAATTTGGTGACCTTTCTCATTCATTGTGGTCTTTTCTCCAATTCTCTTGTCCTTTGGAGTTCTACATATTTCTTTTTATTCTTTTACTCTCATTTTACTGGGGTTTCAGGAGGGAGCAGCAATAAACACTCATATTCAATTTGCCATGTTGATTTGAAAGTTCATTTCATTCTCCCATTTTATATGCTTCTGCACTAATACCCAATCCATTGTTAACTTTCTACCTCCCCTTGTGGTCTTTTGTTTCCCTAAGGGCAGCAGGCTCTTTACATCTCCAGCCCACAGTACCCTTAGCATAGAGGGCCAGCAACAATTATTTATTGAATTCAATGGAACTTTCTTTACATAATTGGTGCTGCCCCTTGGAAAGTTGCAGGATAAAGTAAATGACCACTTAAGGTTTCAGCAATTCTTCCATATTCTTTTAAAGATAGTCCTGATGAAAGTAGTTTTTTAAGATTGAAGCAGAAATAGCAGAATCTACTCATATATTGCCTTATTTAGAGTATGTACAGCTTTTTCTGACTCAGAGAAGTGCTTATTTTACTTAGAAGTAATTGCTTTTCAAAGACTGGAAATTCTCATTAGTTCCCAGGTGAGTGAATCTAATAAAGTCTCCTGACAGCTAGGAAAAGCAACAGAACAAAATGTATAGTGAGTTTTTTTCCACCTTGCAAACAAAATAGCTCCTGTGCTATACATAATTGAAAGCAAATTGACATGCATTATCTGCGATTCATTTTATTCCATCAGAGCAAAGAGAACTGGGCATTCAGGGGAGAGAACTTTAAAGGCCAGAAAAGACCTGTATTGAAGAGGTATTTATCTCTTTTGGGAACATAATGGTGGCACCATTTTGCTATCTGGGGAAGACTTCTGAGGCAGCCTAAAATCCTTATCTTCCTGCACCCTACCTCTAGTTATAACTTTGGAGACTACATTTGTAATCAAATGCTTTCAGACCATTGATGTAGGAGAGGACAAAGGAAACCCTGGGAAGGGTGATTACAAGAGGCATGAAGTGAGCTCACAGGTGGAGCCCCCACTCTCGCAGGAGTTCTCAATCTTGGCTGCACGTTGGAATCACTTGGTTTTTCTTTTAATTCTGCAGCCCAGGCAGCCCGAGCTTTTAAAGCATCCCAGGTGTTTCCAATGTGCAATCTGGATGCAGACCACTGCTTCAGGGATTTTTTCCTGAAACACTTGCTGATGAGGCCTTTTCAGCTCTGCCTGGCCTTTGTTGAAGCAGGCTCTGCACATGGGCGCTCTTGCTGACTTCTGAGAATTTGGCACTGGCACCTGTGAATTTTACTCCTGCTCCTTCATTTGCTGTGAAGGAGAACAACTTCATCTGTACTGAAAACTCAAAAGTTAATAAGGAAAAAGAACATTTGTGGGGGGCGGGGGTGGGGTGGGGATGGACAAGAGGGAGGTTAATGTTTAATTTCATTTTTCAGAAGCAGTTTTTGTATTCATCAAAATAGCATGTGCTTATTTTAAAATCTGAAAGCCCCAGAAAAGCACAAAGAAAAAAAATACCACCTATAGGTCTATTCCTCTGAGAAAATAATGGTTTGATGAATGTCCTTCTAATTATTTTGTCTGTGCATCTACAAATAAACATGTGGTTTTGTAGCTTTGAATATTTAGCAATATATCATTAAATATATGTTGATAAATATGTTACAATAAATACATAACAATAAATATTTCCCATTAAGTAGTCCTCTGATTTTTTAACAGCTACCTTTTATTCCTCTGTAGGGAACATACCCTCATTATTTAACCAATCACCTCTAGAGAATGCCAAATGGAACTTTTTCTATTGCCTGATTTTGGGGCTAAAACCAAAGTGCTGAGGGACCAGAGGCCCGACTTATCTCATCCTATAGAGAGCCGCCAATAGCATCCCCATGGGGTTCCCCAATCTCAGCCTCCTGCCTGCCACCCTGCCCTCCCCTCCATACACATTCCTCTCCCCCACCCCCACCCCGGCCCAGTCCCTACAAGCCCACGATATGGAGGAACATTGCATAGGGAGTTGGTCACCTAGGGGAAAATGTTCCCCTGGCCCTGAATTCAGATGGATCACAGGGGTTGGGAATTTTGCAAGGAGATATGGGCATCCCATTTCCTGGTTGAATGTTTACTTCAAGACTGAAATTGCTGCTCTGTACTTATTTGAACAGGAGAAAAGGAACACTCAGAGATGGCACTGCAAGGAGCAGCCTGCTCTTGCCTCCACTCAGGTACGTATCATGGAAGGAAGCCAGGCACACTGCCCAGGGCACGTCTACCTGCAGGATGATGGATCCAGCAGTAAGAGGCTGCTGAGATGAGGCCAAATTGAATCAAGTTGGGCCTTAAGCCTGTATGACCATAGTCCTTGTAAGCAAAGGAAATTTGGAAATGGAAGTAGAAGGCACCGGAAGAGATTGAAGGAGACAGAAAGGCATGTGATGGAAGCAAAGACTGATGGCCAGCAAGCCACCACCAGGATGCTAAAGACTTTGGAGAAAGCATACTCTGCCAATATCTTGACTTTGAACTTGTAGCTTCCAAAACTGTGAGACAGTCAATTGCTGGTGTTTCAGCCAATCAGTCTGTGGTATCTGTCATAGTAGCCTTTGTAAACCAAGACAGCTTCTATTTTGACAATTCTATCTTCCTAATGACTTGGAAGGGCCAGGTACAAATTTAGAATCTCAGTCTCCTCAAGTGCTATGCCTGAACGTGGTAGAACAGCAAGGGCTGGCCAGTGGCTCCCCCAGCTTCGTTGTCCCCTCCCTGCCTCCTTCTCCTATGTATGTTTGCTCCATGCATGCAGACATCCAGCCTGTGTGTCCTAACTCCAACCACACTCCTGCAAATAAACGCCCTGGGCCACCCCTTTGGCCCAGGGATACAAGCCCCAGTATGGTGATCAGCCTTGGGAGGATGGCCCCAAGGAGGAGGTACACTCAGGTCTCAGAAGTGGTTCAGGAGGGAATACTGGGTCCCAGAGACATAGAGAGTGCTCCAGAATGGAGGTGGCATAGGCTCTGAATGGGCACATCCCCTGATCCTGCGAATTCCTGACTATGCTCGTTCAAAAGTATCATGTACCCCAGAAAAGCCATGTTTTAATTCTGGTTCAATCTTGTGAGGGCAGCCGTTTCTTTCAGTCTTGATTCAGTACTGTAGGTTGGAATCTTTTTTTTTTTTTAACAAGTGCAGCTGTTTTTTTTTTTTTTATTGTATAGTATAACATATATACAAAGCAAAGAAATAAAAAGGCAATAGTTTTCAAAGCACTCTTAAAGTGGTTACAGGATAGATCCCAGAGTTTGTCATGGGCTACCATATGATTCTCTCATATTTTTCCTTTTAGCTGCTCCAGAATATAGGAGGCTAGCAGACTTAAATACTTTTTTATCATCATAATTGACTTTTTTTCCTTCTTTTTTGTGAACAAGAACATATATACAAAAAAGCTATGAATTTCCAACACAGCACCACAATTAGTTGTAGAACATATTTCAGACTTTGACATGGGTTACAATTTCACAATTTTAGATTTATCTGAACCAGGAACCCATCTGGAGGTTGAAGGTTTCTGACAAGTTACTCTAGTGCATGCAACCCTTGTGGAATCTTATAAACTGCCCTAGGTGTTCTTTAAGATTGGCTGGAATGGTCCTGGTTGGGGGTTGGCAGGTTATGATAGGTAGTAAGGTCAATGTGAAGTTTGAGTAAGAGCAACCTCCAAAGTAGCCTCTTGACTCTATTTGAACTCTCTCTGCCACTGATACTTTATTAATTACACTTCTTTTCCCCCATTTGGTCAGGATGAAATATGTTGATCCCATGGTGCCAGGTCTGGATTCATCCTTGGGAGTCCTCTCCCATGTCGCCAGGGAGACTTTCAACCCTGGGTGTCATGTCCCACGTAGCGGGGAGGGCAATGATTTCACTTACAGAGTTGGGCTTAGAGAGACTGAGGCCACATCTGAGGGACAACAGAGGTCCTCCAGAAGTAACTCTTAGGCATGCGTAAAGGTAGTCTAAGCTTCTATGCTACCTACATAAGCTTCAAAAGAGTCAGCCTCTTGGTTGAAGGCATGGCCTATTGATTTGGGTGTCCCTTAAGTTTGACACAGTATCAGGATGGTAAGGTTTAATAGTTCCATTGTCTTTCTCCCTCCCTCGGGATTTTGCCAATACCTTTTGATTATTTGGTTAATATACTCTAGGATGTTTCCAGGCATTACAATAATCTAAACAGGATTAAAGGACCTCTTTCTCATTCTTTGCTCTCTGTGTTTCAGTTGTTCAAATGAGCTATAGAGATAGGTTGAATTAGATTACGCACTACAGAAAATTTCAGTTCCACATCAAACAAACCTTTCTTCCATTGGTCTCAAAGAATATGTGCAGTTCTAAAATACAGATGCTGTCTTCCTTAACTCTATGTTCTGAATTAGTTTAACTCCAACCTGTTCAGCTTCATTCTTATTTCTAAATATCAGGTTATATTTTATATATATATATATATAAAACAGCCTCTCAAAATCCAGAAATAATAATTGTCACTCCAGACTTAATGTGTCTGCTCTAAAAGCTTACAGTCTAGGCCCCTGTTTTCTTATAAGCATTTTCTAAAGGTGACCACACCATTGTTGTTATTTTGTTTCTGGCTTATTTTGTCTTACTAAATATCCCACATGTTCATTCACATCATTACATGCCCTGACAGTGTTCCTTTTTGAGGCAGCACAGCACTCGTTCATAAGTATATACCATCGTTTGCCAATCTACTTCTCCCATCAGTGCATCCTTCAGCCACCTGCATTCATTGGGCAGCATGTAGAGGGCCCAAGTTCCACAGTCCATCAACATTCTCAATTTTAGATAATTTCATTGTTCCCAAGAGATAGAAAACCAATAAACACACCCTCACCAAGCAGGAGATCTAAACTTCCTCTTAACTCTTGTCCCTCACCCCATTATTTACCTCTGCTATTGCTGTGATAGTGCTGATGGTTTCCTTTTGAACACAGCTCACAGCATGCAACAGCCATTTTTCCCCTGTACCCTGGACTTAAACAGTCTTTATACAAGAATCATATATTTGAAGTAATTCTTACAAGAACTCATTCAAATTTCTAGTGTGACTCAATGGGACATGTAGGTCTATAAAGCCCCTTTCAATCTTCTAGAAGTAATGGTAATATTACTTCTACACCCACCAGAGAATCACCTTCACTCCTCTCTATTCCCTTACATTGGAGTTCAACCTCATTATCTAATAGTTCATACATCTTTAGCTTTTTTGTATCTCTAAGTCCCCTGTACTCTGTATTATTAGTCTCTGATTATACCTTTATGCTGGTCATAAAAGTGGAAAAACACAGTATCTGTCCTTTTGTGTCTGGCTAATTTTGCTTAGTATTATGTCCTCAAGACTTATCCATCTTGTCATGTTCTTCAGGAAGTCATTTTGTCTTGCTGCTGCATAATACTCCATTGTATGTATATACCACATTTTGTTGATCCACTCGTCTGTTGATGGGCATTTGGTTTGTTTCCATCTTTTGGCGATTGTGAATAATGCTGCTGTGAACATCGATGTGCAAGTATCTGTTCGTGTCATTGCTTTCAGCTCTTCTGGGTATATACCAAGTAGTGCTGTTGCTGGGTCATGGGGCAACTCAATATTTCGTTTCCTAAGTAACTGCCAAACAGTCTTCCATGGTGGCTGCACCATTATACATTCCCACCAGCAGTGCATAAGTGTCTCAGTTTCTCCACATCCTCTCCAAAATTTATAGTTTCCTGATTGTTTAATAGCAGCCATTCTTATAGGTGTGAGGTGGTATCTCATTGTGGTATTGATCTGCATTTCCCTTATAACCAGTGAAAATAAGCATCTCTTCGTGTGCTTTTGAGCCATCTATATTTGCTCATCAGAAAAATGTCTATTCATACCTTTAGCCCATTTTATAATTGGGTTGTTTGTTCTTTTGTTGTTGAGTTGTATGATTTCTTTGTATATACAGGAAATCAAACCTTTGTTCAATATGTGATTTCCAAGTATTTTCTCCCATTGAGTTGGCTGCCTCTTCACTTTTTGACAAAGTCTTTTGAGGTGCAGAAGCATTTGATTTTGAGGAGTTCCCATTTATCTATTTTTGTTGTTGTTGCTTGTGCTTTGGGTGTAAAGTTTAGGAAGGTACCTCTTATAACTAGGTCTTGAAAATGCTTCCCTATATTTTATTCTAGAAGCTTTATGGTGCTAGTTCTTATATTTAAGTGTTTGATCCACTTTGAGTTAATTTTAGTCTAGGATGTAAGATAGGGGTCCTCTTTCATTCTTTTGGCTATCAGTATCCAGTTCTTCCATGCCCATTGATTGAAAAGACTATTTTGTCCCAGTTCAGAGGATTTGGGGGCCTTGTTAAAAATCAGTTGACCATAGATTTGGTGGTCTATTTCTGAACTCTCAGTTCGATTCCATTGGTCAATGCTTCTGTCTTTGTGCCAGTACCATGCGGTTTTGATCACTGTGGCTTTATAATAGGTTTTAAAGTCAGGGAGTATTAATACTCCCACTTCATTCTTTTTTAGGATGCTTTTTAGCTATTTGGGGTCTCTTTCCTTTCCAGATGAATCTGGTAGTTAGCTTTTCCAAATCTTCAAAGTTGGTTGTTGGAATTTTGATTGGTACTGTGTTGAATCTGTAGATCAATTTGGGTAGAATTGACATCGTAACTATATTTAGCCTTCCTATCCATGAGCAGGGAATGTCTTTCCACCTATTTAGATCTCCTTTGATTTCTTTTAGCAAATGTTATGTAGTTTCTGTGTACACATCCTTTATGTCCCTAGTTAAGTTCATTCCTAAGTATTTGATTCTTTTAGTTGCTATTTTGTATGGATTTTTTTCCTTAACTGACCCCTCAGCTAGCTCATTGCTTGTGTATAGAAACATTACTGATTTTTGTACATTAGTTTTATATCCCACCACCTTGCTGAATTTGTTTATTAGCTCTAGTAACTTTGCTCTAGATTTCTCAAGATCTTCCAAGTATACTGTCATATTTTCTGCAAATAATGAGAGTTTTACTTCTTCCTTTCCAGTTTGAATGCCTTTTATTTCTTTGTCCTACCTGATTGCTCTAGCTAGAACTCCTAGCACAATGTTGAATAATAGTGGTGACAGGGAACATCCTTGTCTTGCACCTGATCTTAGGGGAAAGGCTTTCAGTCTCTCTCCATTGAGTACGATGCTGGCTATCAGTTTACATATATTCCCTTTATCATATTGAGGTAGTTACCTTTGATTCGTATCTTTCGAAGTGTTTTTATCGGAAAAAGGATGCTGAATTTTGTTGAATGCTTTTTCAGCATCAGTCGAGATGATCATGTGATTTTTCCCTTTTGCTTTGTTCATATGCTGTATTACATTAATTGATTTTCTTGTGTTGAACCATTCTTGCATTTCTGGTATAAACTCCCCTTGGTCATGATGTGTAATTCTTTTAATGTGTTGTTGGATTCAATTTGCTAATAATTTATTGAGATTTTTTGTATCTATGTCCATTAGGGAGATTGGCCTGAAGTTTTCCTTTCTTATAGTATCTTTACCCGGTTTTGGTATTAAAATGATATTAGGTTCATAAAATGAGTTACGTAGAGTTCTTTTTACTCAATTTTTTTGGAAAGTCTGAGCAGGATTGGTGTTAGTTATTTTTGGAGTGTTTGATAAAATTCCCCTGTGAATCCATCTGGCCCTGGGCTTTTCTTTGAATGAAGATTTTTGATGACTGATTGCATCTCTTTACTTGTGATTGGTTTGCTGAGATCTCCTATTTCTTCCTGAGCCAGTGTAGCTTGTTTGTTTGTCTCCAGGAATTTGTCCATTTCACCTAAATTGTCTAGTGTGTTGGCGTATAGTTGTTCATAGTATCCTCTTATGATTTCTTTTATTTCTTCGCGGTCTTTGGTAACGCACCCCTTCTATTTCTGATTTTTTTATTTGCATCCTCTCTCTATTTTCCTTTGTCAGTCTTACTAGTGGCCTGTCAATTTTGTTGATTTTCTCAAAGAACCAACTTTTAGTTTTATTGATTCTTTCGTTCTCCCATTCATTTATCTCTGCTTTAATCTTTGTTATTTCTCTTCTCCTATTTGCTTTGGGGTTAGTTTGCTGTTCTTTCTCAAATTCCTCCAGTTTTACTGTTAAGTTATCAATTTTTGCTCTTTCTTGTTTTTTAATATAGGCATTTAAGGCAATAAATTTCCCTCAGCACAGGCTTTGCCACATCCCATAACTTCTGATAAAATGTACTCTCATTTTCACTCATCTCCCTATAGCTGCTCATTTCTCTAGCAATTTCTTCTTTGACCCACTGGTTGTTTAAGACGGTGTTATTTAATCTCCACAAAGAATGTTCTCATTCTTTGGTGGTTATTGACATCCAGCTTCATCCTATTGTGATCAGAGAAAGTGCTTTGAATAATTTCAATGTTTTTAATTTATAAAGACCTGTTTTGTGCCCCAGCCTATGATCTATCTGGAGAATGTTCCATGAGTACCAGAGAAGAACATATAACCTTGTGCTTTGGGGTACAATGACCTATATATGTCTGTTAGGTCTAATTCATTTATCAAGTTACTTAACGCCTCTATTTCCTTGTTGATCTTCTGTCTGGTTGTTCTATATATGGAGGAGAGTGGTGTATTGAAGTCTCCTGCTATTAATGTTGAAACATCTACCTCTCCCTTCAGTTTTGCCAGTGTCTGTCTCATGCACTTTGGAGTTCCTAGATTGGGAGCATAAACATTTATGATTGTTATATCTTCTTGGTGAATTGACCCTTTAATTAGTGTAGTGTTCTTCTTTGTCTCTTATGATGTCTTTACATTAAAGTCTATCTTGTCCGATATTAGTATAGCTACTCCTGCTTTCTTTTGGTTACAACTTGTGTGAAAAATCTTTTCCATCCTTTCATTTTCAATCTATCTGTATCCCTTTGTATCTAAGATGAGTCTGCTGTAAACAGCATATAGTTGGATTATGTTTCTTAATCTATTCTGCCAATCTGTATCTTTTAATTGGTAAATTTAGTCCATTAACATTCAAAGTTATTACTGAAAAGGTGGTTTCTTGATTCCACCATCTTATCTTTTTAATTTTATTTGTCAGATCTATACATTCTTTTCCTCTGTCTTTTTTTTTTTCGGCTGGCAGAACTCCTTTTAGTATTTCTTGTAGGGCCAGTCTCTTGTTGACAAATTCTTTCAGGACTTCTTTGTTTGTGAAAACTTTAAACTCTCCCTCAATTTTAAAGCACAATTTGGCTGGGTCCAGAATTCTTGGCTGGAAGTCTCTCTCTTTCAGGATCTTGAATATATCATACAACTACCTTCTCACCTTCAGGGTTCTAGTTTAGTAGTCTGAACTCAGTCTTATTTGATTTCCCTAGTATATTGTTTTTCTCTTGCCACTTTCAGGATTTTCTTCAACATTTGACAGACTGATTAGTATGTACCTTGAGGAAGGCCTATTTGTATTTATACTGTTTGGAGTTCTTTGGGTTTCTTTGACTTGTGTATTTATGTCCTTTATGAGGGTTGGGAAGTTTTCCCCCATTATATCCTCAACTACCCTTTCTAGCCCTTTATTCCTCTCTTCTCTTTCTGGGACACCAATGATTCTTATATTTGCACACTTTGTTTTGTCTATCCTTTCCCTGAGTTCCCATTCAATTTTTTCCATCTTTGTTGACATTTGCTGATTTGAGTCTTCGAAGTCAATTATCCTATCCTCTATATCACTTATTCTTTCTTCTATCTCTTCAAATCTGGTGTTGTATGCCTCTATTATGTTTTTTATTTGGTCAACATAGTCTTTAATCTCTGTGATTTCTGCTATTTTTCTATTTATTCTTTCAAATTCCTCTTCATGCTCTTCTACTGTCTTCCTGATCTCCTTTATGTCATTTGCTATCCCGCTTATTTTATTAAGTAGAGTTTTATGAATATCTTTGATTAGTTGTTCCAATGTCTGTGTCTCCTCAGGTGTTTTAATTTGATTATTAGGCAGGACTATATCTGTCTGCATTGTGATACGCTTAGTGATCTTCTGCTGTGTTCGTTGCATGTAGATATCTTGATTGATTTACTTTGGGAGTTGATTTCTTTCAGTAGTCTAAGGCCTCGTGTTTGTGGGATGGTTATACAGCAGGGAGCAGGGCACAGGGTGGAGCCCTCAGTATGGTGATATGTTTCAGAGCAGGTATGGGCGCAGGTTGGGGATGTTACAGTGGTGCTTGTGAATGTGGGCACCCAGTGGCCAGGGAGTATGTAGCTGTGCAGGTGTACTGGTCTGGAGGACATAACCCTGGTGTACACTGGTTAAGGTACAGGGTCCTTTGTGTGCACGCATAGAGCTGTGGCAGCAGGTTGGCATTATGCCTTCATGGATTGGTGGCAGATGTGACTTAGCTGTGCAGGTTGGCACTTTCTCAGAGCTGGAAAGTGAGGCTGAGGGCTGTGCACACGTACAGTTCTAGGACTGCTGTAATGTACAGTTCCCAGAGCTGAAGGACATGATTTGGGGCCCGCGCACATGTGTGGGCCTGGGAGTGCTGTAAATGGATGCGCTG
>PVIY010011719.1:11956-64567 GCA_004026745.1 Myrmecophaga tridactyla
GAGGGTCAGGTATGTACATTGGGGGTGGGGTGGGGGTGCTTGGAGCATGGGAAATGGGAATGGGTGAGGGGGTTCAGGTGCATGGGGTGAGTCACCGGTCATGGGGCTGTGCCAGTGAGGGTAGCATGCCCAAGGAACGTGACCTGGCTTACTTCCTAGCCCTGTGTTCCCATCAGTGCACTCCCACAGTCTCTGCTGCTCTGCTCCTCCATGCCAGGTTCCAGCTTTCTGCCCCTCAGTTCCTTGGCCTCTGCAACCAGGGCTGCCAAATGTGGTGCAGAAGGCTCTCCCAGGTCAGACGCACTCCCAAATTGCTGCCTCAGTCACCCTTCTGTCCCTTCTCTAAATTTTCTGTGAAGGAGGGCTAATCTCAAGTTGCTCTAGTTGGCCATCTTCCCCGTAGGTTGGAATCTTTTGATAAGATTATCTCCACAGAGAGGTGACACACCTAATTGTGGGTCTGACCTTTTGATTAGGTGGAGATGTGACTCCATCCATGCCAGGTGGGTCTTGATTAGTTTACTGGAGTCCTTTAAAAGAGGAGACATTTTGGAGAGAGCCAGAAAAAACAAAGGAAACAGAGACAGAGCTGACGCAGATGCTGACGCTTGGAGAATAGAGAAACAGATGTTTGGAGATGTTTGGAGCCCAGCAGACTTTGCCATGAGATGTTCAGCAAGCCAGAATCTGGAGAGAGCAAAGGGAAGCCAAGAGATGAAAGCCAGCCCCAGAGAAGCACAGTGAGGAACTCCCACAGGAACAGAGGCTGAAAGCAACGGAGCCCATGAGCAAGAGATCAGCAAGGGTCCAGCCATGTGACTAACCAGTTGACAGAGGTGTTCCTGTCCCATTGGCTTTCCTCGAATTAAGGTATCTTTCTCTGGGTACCTTAGCTTGGACATTTTTATTGGGTTAGAACTGTAAACTTGTAACTTATTCCTCTTTTGGAGAGCTGCTCCAGTTCTGGTATATTGCATTCCAGCAGCTTGCAAAGTAACACACTGGCCCATAGGGAGGGGCACGGTGGGCAGACAGGGATGGGGAGCAGGGTCTTCTAAAGCTCGGGGCCAGTTCAGGGCTCCTCTCTCCTGGTCTAAGGCTGGGAGAACCTAGCCTTACCATGTCTCAAGCTAGTCACTGGCTGAGGCTCAGAGCAAACTTCCACACCAAATACAAGACTGTCTCATAAAAAAGAAATGAAATTCTAATACATGCTACAGCATTGATGAACCTTGAAGATATCATGTTGCGTGAAATAAGCCAACATTATATGAAATAATTAGGACGTACAAATTCATAAAGCCAGAATCTAGAACGCAGGTGACCAGGGGCAGGGGTGAGGGTAGCGGGACGGGAAGTTAATACCTAATTGACATGGAGCTTCTGTTTAGGGTGATGGGAAAGTTTTGGTAATGGCTGGTGGTGATGGTAGCACAGCATTATGAATGTAATTAACACCACGGAATTGTATAATTGAAAGTAGACAAATGGGAAATTTTAGGTTGCATGTTTGCTACCAGAATAAAAATAATAATACAAAATAATAGAACGACAAATAAACAATGTAAGATGTTTGGAATTTATTTTTTTAATGTGATACTGTCTGATAAAGAAATGGAGCAATTTCTTGGAAAGCCACATTAGAAGTAAGAAAAGGACTGAGGTCAGGGCCCCTAATTTCCAAGGTACTCTTTGTAGTCAAGCACCACTTATTAATGCTTGTTTTGGTTTGCTAATGATGCTGGAATGCAATGTTTTACAAAGAGGATTTATTAGGTTACAAATTTACAGTTCCAAGGCCAAGAAAAATGTCCAAATTAAGGCATCAACAAGAGGACACCTTCACTCAAGAAAGGCCCATCGCATCCGGGGTTTCTCTGTCACATGTGAAGGCACAAGGCAACGTCTGCTGGTCCTTCTCTCATGGGTTGGTTTCCAAAATGATTCTCTCAGCTCCTATGGATCCTTCTGGCTTTTCCTGGAGCATTTTCTTCTTGAAGTATCTGTGGGTCCTCTCCGGGGCAAACTCTGGATTTCATCTCTTACCTTAGGCTCCCAGGGAATTTTCTGTCTCCAAGCATCTTTCTCCCTCTGTGTCTTTTACTTGGTTTCATTTTTCTACTCTCTGTAACAGCTCTGAGCTCTCTGTATATTTTCTATCTTATGTTCTCTACACAGGACTCCAGTAAAAGGATTAAGACCCACCTTGAATGGGCAGGGTCATATCTCCATGGAAACAACATAATTTAAACGTCCTATCCAACAATAGGTCTGCACCCACAAGATTGGGCTAAAAGAACATGGTTTTCTGGGGTACGTAATAGTTTCAAATTAGCACACTGCTAATGACTTAAAACATGGCTCTTTCCCCGCCCCACCGAGACAAGGTCACTTATAAAGCAATGGTCTAAATCTTCTCAGTTCCATTTTTTTTTTTTTTTAAGTAACTGAAAGAGAGCCTACTAGTAGTTGTATGAATCAAATCTCCTTTTTTTTCCCCCATGAATTACCTAGGCCTAAACTGGTGCCATTCACTGAGCCAGAGATTTTCTGGCTTTAGAAGTCACCTTATTCAATCCTCTGTCCTATTCAGAACTTTTGTGACAAATTGCGATGCTACAGATTTGCTTTTAATCCAGCTCTTGGGTTCTCCGCCCACGCTGCACTTGAGCCTTACCTGGGGAACACTGAGAAATGCCAGTGCCCAGGCCCCAGGCCCTGGCCAATTATCAGAATCCTGGGACTGGGGTTGTAACTGAGATATCAGGATTTAAGGGATGATTTTGATGGGTGAATCATTACATACATATCCCTTTTTGCTTTCTGGTATATTGGATTAGACAGCGGGAAATACCTGAAATCTCTAAATTGTAATCCAGTTGCCTTGATCTCTGATATGATTGTATTGCCTTTATCTTCTGCCCCTGTAATTATAAAAACCTTGAGACTAAGCTTCATTTGTACCCAGTTATCCATTTTTTCAACTTTAAGAGTCTCATAATCACTAAAGACAGCCCCTAATGTTTATTAAAGGAGGGTCTTGGGCCAGCCCAGAACTAACCCACCCCAAGTTCAATGTTATCTAAATAACAGAGACTGGATCTAACCAAAGTGGGCCCGCCTGACATGTGCAGTAGCATAGACTTTAAACTACAAGTCACCTACACCTCATATTGCCATTTTCTTACATTCCTTCTCTAAGCATGTAATCAATCTACACATGTGCAATAATTAGATCACCTCTAATTACATCGTCTGTGCTCATTACCTAAACCTGCCCATCTTTTTCTCTAACAAAGCTATCAGAATTAACTACAGTTCGGAGAGGGAAATTTTGGGCTACTAGGCCATCTGCTCTCCTACTACACACCTAGTAATAAACTCTTTCTCATTTTTGAAACCCTGGTGTCTTAGGAGTTGGTTATTGAGGGGGTCGGGCAGAAGAATCCATGACCTTTGTCGGGTAACAGGGTCTGGTCGTTGACATTTATCAGAGCTTCCTGGGTGGTTCTACTGTGACCACGAGCTTTGAGGGTCCTAAGAACAGATGCTCTCTCCTTCTGCCAAAGACGAGCGTGGCCTGGCCTGGCAAATGCCCCACAAGGACCAGCTCAAGTGCAGAAGTGCTCTGCGAGCTGCTGGACGTAGGTGCCTCCCACCCTGTTCCCAGTGAGAGGCTCTGCATGAAGCTTGGACCTGGAGCTAGGGCTGGAAACCAGGGACGTCTTGCAGATCCCTGTGCGATCGCCAGCTCCTTCTCCTCCCACTGCTTCCCAAAGGCTTAGGACAAACCAACAAAAACTGTACTTAATGGCAGCAAACAAAACGCGAAGCAGGGAGAGAAGGAAACATTCCTGTATGGGGTGCACTATTGGGACAGTTTCCCAGACGTGTAGGGATGAACTGGGCAGAGTTCTCTCCTGCCAGGCACGCCCTCCTCTGCTCTCCCGGGACCCCCTGAGGCCTTGCATCCACTCGTGGCTGCGCCGTGCTTCTTTGCCTGGTTGTCAGCCTTCCCTCCATCCGGCCTTCTGGACTCACGCCTTCCCACCTGATGGGCAAGTTCTGTATCAGCGGCAGGCAATGATGGCTCTTTCAGGCAGCTGTGCCCACCCCCACCCCGCACCATACAAACTTGGCTGTAAGCTGGGTCCAGACTCGGGCTCTAACAGGAGTTACTTCACCTGCACTGGAAATGCTGACCTGAATCTAAGGTCAGTCCTGAGGGCACCGACCCTCAGGAAAAGCAGGCAGCAGGCACGGCCTTCCATATCCGTTCGGTTGCACACTGCATCATTCATTGAAAAACATTAGAACTCATCATCTTTCCCCAGAACGAGAATAAGGACTTTAATTACAAGAACCAGGAAAAGCGATGACATTTTAGCTATAATCGTTTTTCCTAAAGGAGTATTACCTCATTTGACCCATTGCTTTAAAACAACGTTGGAAATTTTCTTTCCCAGTGAAGTCAGGGTCTGAAAGTTGCTGCATCGAGTTTTGAATGCCCAGGGAGCATCAAACAATGTCAGAACCAAACCCCAACTTCTCGTGTTCCCTTCTACTTTGGATGTTTTGTTTGCTTTGTTTCCTCTTGTGAATGACTTGGACTAAATAAGGTATTTCCCTCTGCTTTGTCCCAAATAGAGCTTGAAAAGCTCACCAAGTTAATCTCAGGGATCAAAGTTCCAAGTGCCAACTACAAGCCTCAATTGGAAATATCCTTGAAACATACGGAACCCCACATGAGGACAGGTGTGTGAACAACACACCTGGGATGGTCTGATTTGTAAAACCCAGTGTCTTAAATAATTTTTAACATAAAATTGACCTCAGTTCAATTGATTAAAAAAAAGAAACATATATAGAAAAAAATTTAATTTACCCACAGTTCTGTTGATCAGAGGCAGGCATGGTGAGATTTTCAAATGAAAGAGTTAAACAAATGGCAGGTGCTGAGAACATTCTCATGTCTCTTTTTACCATGGACATGAAAGGTTATCTAAAAGTTCATGTGTATTTGCTCCCTTGTGCAAGTTAATCTGGTATGGAAATGCAAGATCTTGTATCATCTGTGTTGGTAGAGTGGATATATTTTGACAGGAAGGCAGCCTTGTACTGGGGTTCCAAATTTCTCAAATGGTAGCTGTGATGTAGGAGAAGCAAGATGCAGTGCCAGATAAAAACATAATTGGTTTTCCTCCAAGGAGCCATGGAGCAGGGCTGGCTTCAGGGACAGGCAGCCTGTGCACGCCCAGAGATTCTTGCACTCAGAAGGGTCCATGCTTGGGTTAGTGCTCTGTCTTGAAATTCTTAATTTTTGGACAAGGGGCCCTGCATGTTCATTTTGTACAGTTAAAGTATATAGTTGGTTCTGTGCTGAAGTCCCACGGAACTGGTTGGAACCCTAGTCTATACTTCCTACTTACTGCACAGGGCCAGGCCTGTGCTTAACAATATTTAGGCATTAATGCATTTAATTCTCACCAGTGCTGGCTACTAATGGTATCTCCATAATAACGGTGTCAAAACTGAGGCAACAGAGATCTTAAGTAACTTTCCGACCTAACATATGTTCCCCAAGAGACTGATATTAGAGCCTGTGCTCTCAGCCACCATGATATTTAATCTCCTGGTTTACTATTTTTGTGACTTGGCAGTTCCCTAATCTGTCAAATGGGGATATAGTAATGAGGTCCAGAAACCTAGAAACCATCTGAGTGGACTCTGAGGACTGAAACCACACCCTCCTGTCTACATTAATGTGACTTTGCCATTCCCTCATCTTCATCAGTAAGACTTTTCTTTTCTAGGACTCTCCCACCCAGGCAGATAGTTTGATGGCTTCCACCCTAAGATTATTTGAATCCCTCTTCTCAATATTTTTACTTGCTGTTTCTACTAATCCTAGACTGTTGTATCATGAATCTTGCCCAATACTAATCAAGTCCTGCATTGGAAGATCCACCTTAAACCACAGGTCTCAATAATTTCTGCTCTTGCCTTCCTGACCCCTGGAGAAAGAGCTGAAGTTTTGCAGAGCTAGTCTTCTCCCTTAATTCAGTAAGAAATAAACTCAGCTTTGTCTTATCAACAGGTTCTGTTACTGTTATTTGGGGAGCCAGCTCTTGACTGTTGGCACAAATCTCATACTACAAACTCAGATGTGTATGAGTTTGTTTCTCTATAACTCGATTTCTATATTTGGCCCCATCTCCCCTAGGGGTGACAGAGTCTTAATTTCTGTCACTTTTGTGTTCCTGCCCCATTTCTGTTTTCTATGATTGTGTCAGGGATGGTCTCAATGCTATGAGACCAGGCAGACATCTGCTAGGACATCTATTGCCTGCTCTGTGATAGGACATGCTTGTGGGTAGAGGAATTCTCCTGCTAATTCCAGGCCACTCTGGGTTTCCAACATCTGAGAGGCTGCCCATGGCCCTGCCTGCCACCACGTAGCAAGGCTGCCTGTGAAATCTTACTGCAGGATTCTCAGATCCTCTGCTCTCGGGGATCCTCAAACCCATCAATAGGGTTCACCACTTCCCTAAACCCAGGAGGAAGGGTGCTGGGCCCCATTCAAGTTATTATTTCTGTGTCATAAATTACCCCAAAACTTATCAGTTGAAACAACCATTTTATTATGCTCATGGAACGTATGAGTTGGGAAGTCAGAAAGGTCACAGTGAGGACACCCTTCTTCTGCTGTAATGTCTGAGGCGCCTGTTGAGGTTGACTTGACAAATGGGAGTGGGAAAACACCTACGTGTCTGCTCACATGGGTGGCTGTTGGTTCTGGGACCTCAGCTGGGAGCCACTGCCCAGAGGCTTCCACCTAAAGGAATTCTCTTCATGTGACTTGGGGTTCCCCCAAGAATGGCTGCTTAGGCCTCCAAAGGGGAGAGTCTTAGCTCCCCAGGCATAGCTGCATGGCCTTTGAAGAACTACTCTCAGAAAAACACAATGTTACTGTCACCATAGTCACAAGCCTACCCAGACTCAAGTGAGAGAGCATGGCCTCCAGTTCTCCTTGGGAGGGGTGCCAAAGTCACATTGTCAGAACAGCCTGTAGGATGGGAGACATTGCTGTGGCCATCTATGGACAATATAATCTGCCACAGACCCTCTCTCCAGGACCCTCTGATGTCTCTCATGTCATTTCCCCGTTATTTTGTCCTTCTCCTTTTCTAATGGGGGGTGCAAAAGGAAATTCCTCTTTTTCTTTAAAGAAAAAATTCTTCATGTTGGCAATGTAAAGAGTCCTCTTCTTTCCCCCACATCACTGGCTTGTGGAACTCAACATGGGAATTCAACTCTTGTTTCCTTTTCAATGGCAGTGGTCCCTAACTGACCTGGATATGATGGGACAGAGAGAGTAAAAGAGTGAATTATCAGCAGGAAAGTTACTATCCTACCCCAAGGAAAATAATAAGAAACTCGTAGTGTTGCTGTGAGAACACATGCAAAGGTCCTGGCACTCGAGAGAGAACTGTCTGCCCTTTTCTCTTGGCAGGGACTACTTGGTGCAGAGCTTGGTCCCAGCAGCAAAGGAATGAATGTTGAGCAGGGTTGACTTGAGGAGAGTGAATTAATACAAACTTCGACTTGATGGTGGAGACAAAATAAGTAAGTCCTTTAAGAGCATCCAGAGAGGGGAATGCTACTCCCTAAGTTTTTTTTTATGGCTCTAAACTGCCTCTCTGGTTCTCAGAGAGTCCATTCCATTTATTGGCTTCCTGGTATCCCTGGAGCCACTCTGGCAGCTCCTTATTTCAGACTAGACTGTCTGAGCTGCTGGGGAATCCTGTGTTAGAGGGCATTTGATTGGGGCAGTGCAGACTGGTGCTTTATCAAATTCAGCATCTGGGTCCCAAGAGTGGATTCTTCAAAGCACTTCAGCCTGTGAGGTTACTGCTAAACATGGCATTTGAGGACAGTAAATGTAGAAATGGACCCCGTTGACAAGAAATCACCTTCATCCTCAAAAGTCCAAGATCTTCCTTAAATGGACCAACTTGCAAGAAGGTTGTGGTCATCAGTTTTGTTTCCACAGGGTTCCTTCCTGAAAAGGTTTTGCCAGTGATTTGTTTTCTGCAGTACCAGGGAATTTGCTAACATCGCCTTTGCCTTTCCTTCAGAAAGTTGGCGTGAAGTCAAACTCTCATAATGAAAACAAATTTTCAAAGAATGTATAAAGAAATTGGTTTGTCATTTACAGCAAAAGAAAATATCTGCCTAAGTTTTTTTTCAATGGATGAGCTCTTACCCTCACAGAGCAGGAAGATATGTGTAATGGGCTCGGATTGACTTATTTGTTGTTACTGATGATGGAAGCAGAAAATGGGACACCTTTGCTTAATCTCCAAGATCTAGACTATAATGTGGCAATTCTTAACTTTTTTTTGTGAGTGCAGCATTCTTTCTAAAACCAAAAAGTTTGGTGGCATATGTGAAGATATTGAAAAATGGAAAGAACACAAAACCAGGCAACAATTTTGTAACACAAACCTTACTACAATATAGCACAGCGATTGTTTTATCCCTCTCACTGCCCTTGACTGTTTGCCTGTAGGAACATAACAAAGTCTGGCTGGACTACCTCTTATTGGACTCTGGGGCCACATTTTATGGTTCCTTAGGCAGGAACCCTTTCTTTGGAGAGGACTTGACCCTACATTCCACTCTGAACTCTTAGGCACAGCAATGGTGCCTGTCCCGCAGCATGCTGCTCAACCAGACCAGCTTAGCCTTTTGCCTGACAACACAGTCCTTGTTGTATTAGCATTCAGAAGAGTTAAATAAGTTATACATACTGATTAGAACATGACAGCACATTCTTGAAAGGTTTCTGGCACACTGGTTGAGAACGTCTAGGTAACATGTCTACCGAAAGCCTTGTTTAATTTAATTTTTTTTTTGTTTCATCTCTAGGCTCCTTTTTTTAAAAAATGCAATTTTATTAAGATATATACACATACCATACACTCCATCCAGAGTATACAATCAATGGCGCACAGTGTCATTACATCCTTGTTTAATTTTACATATTTCTACCTAATCAGTGGAGCCCTGCTGGACTCAGTGCCTCCTGGGTGTGCTCCCACGGTCCCTACACTCACCCCATATTATATCACTTACTCTTGTGGCCCATAGTGTCCTTTTCCTTGCTTGTTTTCCCCACCAGACACTAAACTCCTTGAGGAAAGATCTTATATTTTGCTTACCAATGTGTTCTCAATCTCAAGCAAAAGACCCTAGCATAAGCCTACCTATAATTATACCTAAGAATTACTTCCAGGAAACCTCTTTTGTTACTCAGATGTGGCCTCACTCTCTCTAAGCCCAACTATGCAAGGAAAATCATTATCCTTCCGCCTATGTGGGACCTGACATCCAGGGGTGAAAGTCTCCCTGGCAACGTGGGACATGGCTCCCATGGGTGAGTCTGGTCCTGGCACTGTGGGATCGACAATGCCCTCCTGACCAAAAGGGGGGAAATGTAACAAAATAAGGTATCAAATAGAGTCAAGAGGCTATTCTGAAGGCTACTCTTATGCAAGCTTTAGCTCGATATTGCTAATTGCCATGGTTTGCCAAACCCCAATCAACATAATTCCTGTTAACCCTACAGAACACCTAGGGCTCTATCTGAGATTCTACAAAAGTTTCATGCACTAAGTTTACTTTCCAGAAATCTACAACCTCCAGATGGGTTCCTAGACCAGATAAGACCTGAAACCCAGAGTGGACAACCTCTCCAGAACATCATCTAGCTCCATCCCCCATCCTACATGGTTGATACCCCTTTCAACATGAAAAAGTTAGAATGGGCACAGTCTAAATATCCCTAAATAGTGGGAGAAGGATCAAAGGAGAAGAAGGAGTTATAGCAGAGAAGAGAGGATTTAACAAATAAGTATGACTACTGGATCATTTATACTGATATTTCTTTTAGCCTCCAGTATCTTGGAGCAGCTAGAAGGAAAAACCTGAAATTTTGGAACTGTAACTCACATCAAACTTTGAAATCTTTTCTATAACTACTTGTTAAAATATACTTTGAAATCTATTGCTTTTTTTTGTATATATATTTCACAATTAAACAAACAAATAAAGAGCCTAGCATGTAGGAGGTGCTCAGGTTTAATCCTATCATGATCCTACTTTGCCACATGGCTTGGGCTGCATTTTCCTTTTGGCTGTTGGCAGATAGTTGGGGAGACTCGGTCCTGCCTATCTCTCCAGCTTCTGTGTGCTTGTAACCAGCCTAGCATATAGACAATGCACACATCCACGTAAAAAGTTTGTTGAATGAATTAGCAGGAGGCATACTTAGACCAAGAAGTAAATGGATGCAATCATATTAAATGGCCATCTTCTCCTAATCTTTTAGGACCTCAGTTGGTGGTGGGTGGGTGCCTCATGGGGCAGGGAAAGTGGCATAGAAGGTTGGTGCCTGTGCAGTGGGAGGTGGGGGTGGGTGGGAAAGGTCAAAGCCCAGAGGATGGGCTTATCGGACCAACATGTTAAAGTACTTTAAGGGTAAGGAGAATCCAAACAGAAGGAATTTGGCTCATAAAGTCCCCCATGAGAGTTCTTCTCTGGAAAGGTTGACATCTGAAGCTCACCTCTAAAGCAGAGGAGTTGTTCAGAGAACTCCACATTTGCCTAATCCTTAGGGCATGCTCCCAACAGCCAGGAATGGGCACTAGGGTTCCAGCTTTCTGCAGTTTTCCTTCCTGCATGGTTTCTGTCTGAGAGATAGATGGATAGATGGATAGATGGACGGACGGACAGACAGACAGACAGACAGACAGACAGACAGACAGACAGACAGACAGACAGACAGATAGATAGATAGATAGATAGATAGATAGATAGATAGATAGATAGATAGATAGATAGATAGATAGAAGGCCCAGCAATCCCCACCATGAGGAGGACAGAACGTCACTTCTGTGTGTGCTCCAGAGAACGCTGATTTTTAATAGAGTGAGTAAGCCATGCTCCGGTGTTCTTCCACTGGAAACGATTGCCCCCTTGTAGGTTTCAACATGCTGTTTCATCAACATTTTTGCCAAGTAAAGTAGCTGCCAACACTGTTGGCCCCCAGGATTTCCAAACAGAAAGACTTCTCATTTTTAGGAGGACACACTAGCTTTTTCAAGTATGTCGGTACTTTTGTTTTTACTTCTAAACCAATTTCTGTGCATTATTATATACACAGTTTAACTGCCTCATAAATAGGTTTCATTAAAAATCCCTGGAGGGAGACCTGGTTCGCTTTCTGGCCCATGTACCAAAAAACAAACAAAAAATAAAATAAAAAACTTCTGGAGTTGACATGTATTAAATGGGAAAACTGTGTAGACAGGAGCCCTAGTTCCACTCCTTAGAGGCCCTGAGGAATAGAGCCAGCAGATGGGCTGCTCCCCTTGTACCCCGTCCCCCAAAATGAGGACCCCCTGGTCAGAACAGAGCTTGGCCTCAAATTGTGTTTTGAGGTCCACAGTTCAGCACTCCTAGTACCTGCAAATACTCAGCAAATGTATGTTGAGCTGAAGTGCTGAACTGAAGGTAGATCCTTCATTTTTCAGATTCCAGATACGTCAGATTTCAGATAAATCTGATTCTAGTGGCTAAAAAAAGAAGTCTAAAGTAAATACTTAACCAAATGACGTAAGGATTTTCACATATGGAGTTTCTTCATGCACCAGATAAACGTATAAGCAGCCTTACAAAAGAGGTGTTTTTTTTTCTGTTTGCTTGTTGTTTTTTAATGAAAACGGAAAGATCTCTTATGGTGTGCTAAGTGAAGCAGATCCTTGTGTGGCATTCCTGTTCTTTTCAGTGGTATAAGTGATTCCAACTCAGCTAGCCATAATCAGGAAATTCATTTGGTGCTATGGGTCTCCTCCAGTTACTCAAATACTGAGTTGCTGTCTCTCCACCCCTAACAAAGAGAAGCCCTTTTATTCATGTGCATGTGCCATCCTCAGGAATTGGAATCCTGACCTGTGTTCTTAGCATGGCTCAAGCTGAGGTCAGGAGCTGTTCTTGCTGATTCACTCCTTCCTAACTGCTCAACAGGACAGCTCTTGGTGGAGAGGGGTGGGCTGCATCCTGAAGTCTGGAAAACAAACTTGCCCATCCTCTCTCTCTACATGTTGTCAGCCAAGGGAAAGTCTCAGGTTCACTTTGCTCTGCACTGGCCAGTCCAGCTTCCAGGGTAACCAGTTCCTGTGGTCTGGAAGGTGCTGCATCAGGAGTCTAGAGGCTCTGGCCAGCGAAGCAGTCTCCTCTGTGCTTCACAGCACTGGGGTTGAGAGGGTGGCATCAGCTGAGCAGTCTGGCTATGGAGGGGCCTCACTGGTGCTGCGAGGACAGCAACTGCCCTGTAGGCTTCTAATGCCAGATATTTGCCCATAGTTTCCAGGTCACCCAGACTTCTAGGGTGAACTCTTTACTCCTTGGCTCCACAACACACTCAGCCATATGTATGTATGCAACCCAAACACAACTGGACTGCCTCCAGGACCAGTCCCAGTGGAGTGTCTGATTGAAGGAAACAGCAGTCCAGACCCCTCCCTCCAAATACACACATATGTGTAAATATATTTATGTTAAAAAAAGTGTACACACACACTTAAAATCTAGTCAAATCCCTTTTCACCTTATTAAGTCATCTCTACCCTCAATCTCACTCTTCCCTCTCTTTACCACCCCCATCTCCAACTTTCCCATGTCCAGCCTGCATCCCTCTTTAATTCCCCCTCTCCCCATAATTGGACCTCATTGCTCATGTATGCCATGCCCCAACATGTGGTCCTCCTCGCCACGGAAATCCATCACTAATGGTTTTCCTAGTGAGAATTCACCACCCTGGAATTGTGGCAAATGAAAATTATCTACCTTTGATATATATATAAATTATCTCACCCAATCATATTCTCTCCACAAAATCCATTTGCCCTCCCCCTCCAGGTCAGGGCACCCTCTTGATCCCATCAAGTCTTTCTAAAATCTCAGCTGTAGTGGCTCTGTACCCTTCTTTCAGAGAATATTTTATGTCCCAGCAAGGTTGCCTCCTTGCAAGATTGAAAGAATCATTCTTGGCCCAGCTCACCCTTCCTTCCCTGGATGTGGTACATTTCTACACAAGGACACTTCTAATCAGTCACCTTACTTGTTAGAACTGTGGTAAGAACCAAGATCAGAGGTTCTCCATGGCCTTTCACCACTTCCCTTGGCTTACTCTGTCCACTGTGCTTCTTCTGGTCTTCTACTCTAAACGAGTAGTTCCTGAGTTACAGAATACTGCCTACTTTCTGCCGACTTCTCAAACTTTCAGTAAAGTATCTCCCAGCCTCGGACTTCCACTTGACCTTGAGTCTCTTAATCCTAACACTATCACAGATCAAGTGCTTGTCACAGGTCAGCAATTCTTCTAAACAATTTGATGAAGAGAATCAAATGTCTCATTTTATCCCCGTAATACTGCTAATGAGGTTCATATTATTCTAAAAGTCATAGCCTAGGCCATTTAGTAGAAACAGAAACAGGCCCACAGGCTGGGTTAAACATTGTCTAACTCCTTTGTTTGGTAGGGGTTTGAACCCAGGCTTTTTGACTCTAGATCTGCACCTTAACCACTTTGCTATACTGCTCCAGTCAGAGCAGTGACCACATCTTCTGAAAGTCATCAGCAACTCAATAGCTGGGCCTAGACCAATGGCAAACCCTGAAAGTATAGTAAGCAGGCATTACTAACATTCCATGTTGTATTGCAATTATTTCCTTAAGAACTATCCCCCTGCCCCAAACCTAAGCTCCTGAGGGCGGGGTGTTACCAGGTGTTCTAGTTTGCAAGCTGCCGAATGCGATATACCAGAAATGGAATGGCTTTTAAAAAGGGGAATTTATTAAATTGCAAGTTTACCATTCTAAGGTGGTGAAAAGATCCCTATTAAAGCAAACTATAAAAATATCCAGTCTGAGGCACCAACAAGAGGTTACCTTCACTTAAGAAAGGCCAATGAAGTTCAGGGTTTCTTTCTCAACTGGAAAGGTACATGGTGAACATGGTGATGTCTGCCAGCTTCTTCTCCAGGACTCCTGCTTCATGAAGCTCCCCCGGGGGTATATTCCTTCTTCATCTCCAAAGGTCTCTGGTTGTAAAGGTTCTCATGGTTCTCTGGCTCTTCTGTGTTGATCTCTCCAAAATGCTTCTTCTTTTAAAGGATTCCAGTAAGCTAATCAAGACCCACCTGGAATGGGTGGAATCACATCTCCATCTAATCAAAAAGTTAATACCCACAATTGGGTGTGTCACATCTCCATGGAGATAACCTAATAAAAATATTCAAACCTACATTATTGAATAAGGATTAAAAGAAATGGTTGCTCCCACAAGATTGGATCAGGAATAAAACATGGCTTTTCTATGGTGCATAATTCTTTCAAATGAGCACACCAGGTGTTAAGTATTGTTGTATTTCTTGCCACAGTACATTCATAGGTTCTTAACAAATGATGTGGAACTGTCTAGTGGTGGCTGTGGTAGCCATGGATGGACACCACTTGGCACTCCCTTCAAGACGGAACTTGCCATTCAGTTGTGAGGAGTGCAGTGAGCTGGCAGCCTCTAGCTGCAGCTGCTGCAGTGTTTGAGCAGAGGTCAAGCTCTTCCTGGACAGCCCTCAGCCAATGACAGCATGGGACTCCTTTAGTGAGCAATCTTTCTCCAGAGCTCCCCATGGGACCGGAACTTTGTGACATTGGTATTGCAGTCTGAGGCTCTCTGTGCTATGCTGCTTCCTTCCCCTTTTCCTTTCATGGGGGTCAGATCAGCATTGCAACTGGAAGCCTTTCACTCTCCAATCTAGCTTTGCCCCTTTTTAATCTTTCAAAGGCTTGCCCTCCAATCAGCTTTTTATATCTCTAACTGCTCCCTAGGGAACTACTGAACTGGCAGAGTCACCCAGTCTGATGTGCCAATCAGGTCTCTAGGTTTGGGGAGCATAAAAAAGCTGCAGCTGCTACCCTTCTGAATCCACCATTTCATTTATGCGGGGGCCACACTTCCTATGGCAGATCCCAGACTGTACTGCACATTACGGGGTTGGCAAAGCAGGCCGGGTCATTGTGAGCAGCAGGACTCCTCCTGTGGGCCCCTTTGGCTTGAGGACCACCCACCCATCAATTTGGTCAAAGCTTTCTTTTAACTGCCCTGGAGTCTGGGACTCTTCCTACACAGTTTTCCTTCCTGACCCCTCCCCTTCACAGATGTCAGAGCCTCCACTTCCCCTCCCTTTGTCCTTCATAATCATTTCCCCAGTAAGTCTCTTGCATGCTCAATCTCATCTTGGCATCTGCTTCTTGGAGAACCTGAACTAAAACAATTGGTGCCAAGGGTAGGGTTCCCAGATTTAACATAAAAATACAGGACATCCATTAAATTTGAAGTTTAATTAGCAAGATTTTTTTTCTAGTTATAAGTTTGTCCCAAATATTAATGGAACAGTCTAATACTAAAAAAAAAAATGTTGATATGAAATTCCAATTTAACAGGGAGTCCTGTATTTTATCTGGCAAACTTAGTCAGGAGTAATTCAAGAAAACTGTGCTGGTTTGAAGGGATGTACGCACCCTAGAAAAGTCATGTTTTAAACCTAATCCCATTTTGTAAAGGCAGCTGTTTCTTCTAATCCCTTTTCAATACTGTATGTTTGAAACTTTAATTAGATCATCTCCCTGGAGATGTGACTCAATCAAGAGTTGTTGTTAAAGTGAATTAGGTTGGAGACGCATGTCTATCCATTATAGGTGGGTCTTGATTACTTTACTGGAATCCTATAAAAGAGAGATTCAAAGACAGCAGAGAATGACAAGAGAGAAAGCCATGAGATTCTGAGAGAACAGAGAATGCTGCAGAACCATGAAGCAGGAGTCCACCAGCCAGCGACTCGTGGAGATGAAGAAGAAAAAGGCCTCCCGGGGAGCTGGAGAGGAAGCTAGTAGATGACACTGTGTTTGCCAGATGCCCTTCCAGAAGAGAGAGAAGCCTTAACTGCGTTCGCCATGTGCCTTTCTACTTGAGAGAGAAACCCTGAACTTCATCAGCCTTCTTGAATCAAGGTATCTTTCCCTGGATGCCTTAGATTGGACATTTCTATAGACTTGCTTTCATTGGGACATTTCCACGGCCTAAAAACTGTTAACTTGCAACTTATTAAATTCCCCCTTTTAAAAGCCATTCCATTTCTGGTATATTGTATTCCAGCAGCTAGCAAACTAGAACAAAAACAGACTTTCACATGAGTCCTTCCACTTCCTGTTGGGCAAAGAGGACACTGTATGTGACACACCTGATCAGTGCCCAACTGCTAAGGATTTCACCAGGGAAAATGTCCTTGTAGAGAGGGCCTTTGCAGATGCAATGATTTAGGCATCTGGAAGATATGGAGGGAATAGTGCCTACAAGAATAGGGGGAACTGGCTGGTTACTGCTAAACTGTATTGGCCTCTGCAGAGGGATAATGAGAAACTGAGGGCCATTAGCAAGCAGTTAAAGGCTAAATGTGAGAGCCAGAGGGCTTCTTTTGGTGGCTAAAAACAGGCCCTTATCTCTCACTGTGGAGGAGCAGACACGGCTGAGCAGCAGACTGGGAAGGGATAGCTAGTCACAGAACTCTAGAAATGTTTAAATGCTTAGTCTAGACAAGTTTGTTATGCTCAAGTCAGGGCCCTGGTTGGGAAAAAATCTGGGACTCTGAAATATGGGATAGGGACTTCTGGATGGATGCACCTGAGGACATTGGCTCTGCAGATCCCCTGAATCCTCCATGAGATGAGCCAACTTCTCTTCCTATCCTGTAGAGGCTTCTCCTCAACACAGTAAGCGTTAAGCCCTCAGGAGCTGGCCCCACATCTTCTCCTGGCTACCAAGCCTAGAACTAGGGTTAAATACCAGCATAATCTGGCTGGAGATTTCTAGGCAGGCAAGGGAGAAAAGAGATACACCAAAGGAGCTGTAATAATTAGCTAGCATGTACTGCAGGAGATAGGGTTTGGATTTTGAGGGGCTTGATCAAGAGAGGCTGGAATGTGAGACTAGATAATCAAGAATTCATTGATTTGGGAATACTTTCACGTGATTTGGGATTTAATATCCTGGCAAAGATTCCAAAGAATGAGGCAAACTTGCTGCTAGGGTAGCTCTTAGAAGCCTGACTCATGCTGAACAAACTGGAAAAGCTTGAACAGCCATGGCAGTTGATAGGGAAAGGGATGGAGAGGCCTAGGGAAGTGGGAATGCTGGAATGAACATATTATGTGAGGGTAGAAGACCTACCCTCCACCAAGGCCGTCAGGAAATGTGCAGGTAAAGGGGGCACTGGCATCACTAAATTCTTTGGAGGCCTCTGTTAGGTCTGAGTAAGGCCCAGAGACAGACTGATGACAGGCAAAAGAATTTATTTAGTCACCAGCAAGGTGGGGGTCTGAAGTCAGACTTTAGCCCTCTGGGGAGAACAATAGAGGATCTTTTATATCTTAGGGACTGGGAGGGGAGATAAGCAATGCGAGGTTTTGGCAGGCATGGGAAGTTGGCAACTCTTCATTGGTGGGGTTTAAAAGTTAAACACCACTGCAATCATGCAGGGCTGTAACTGCTGGAGGGCAGACAGCAGCTGCCAGAGGGCAGGTATTAGGTCAGAGGGTTATTGCAGGAATGCAGCTGCCAGAGGGATCAAAATGGAACTGCTGTGTGGGAGTATCTGCTAAGGGCTAGTCAATCATGGGGAAGGGGTCTAGACTAACAGCCTTCCCTGTAGGCCAGGACTTATAGTAGAGAGGAGGGAGGATGGTTGCAGACCTGGGCTTGTTGATATGGGCAGGATGGTGGGTCATAGAAGTGAGGTGGCAGTGCTTATGGGCCAGAAGCCAAGAGTTACTGGCCAGAAGCCAGGAGGCTATAATTACTGTACTGACCATTAAGGTCCACCTAGCAGCCCCTGGGGCTTGACCCTTAAGGAGTTGAATGGGGCCTGCTGTGGCTATGGGCAACCATCAAGAGTGTGGCTTAACATTTACAACCAGAAAAAGAATGAAGGAGCAGAGGCTGATGTCACCCCAATATAAAGCCACAATCTCTTGCTTAGTTCCCAGACCTGAACAATTTTCAGATCCATACCCGATGACCGAAGAGGTGGCTGCATTCCTGGGACTTGCAACAACACGTGGCAATTCTTCTTGCCTTTCCCTTAAGTGACCTATGCCCATTTACTTGAGTGGCTGTACCCCAGGGCAAGGGAAATACCCAGATATTTTAATGACTATGAGACACGGGCCTGTATTGATAACCGATATCTAGAGATGTGAAGTGTCACCATGGCTGCCTGTTAGTGAGGGCTCACAGGGGCCAGTAATAACTGGAGTCTGGGCTATAGACCAGCTCAGGTGGGTCCACTGGGTCTGTGGATCCACCCAGTGGTCATTCCCCCAGTCCTGGATGTATAATTGGAAGCAACGTACTCGGCAGTTGGGGTAACCTCCATGCTGGGTCACTGGACTATGGTTAAGAGCTCTCATGCTAGGGAAGGTCAAGAGGAAATCTTTTAAACTGCTCCCTCTCCCTGGGCTGAGACAGTGGTACATACACACAAATTACATCCCAGGGGATATGATGGAGATTAGTGTGACTACTGAAGAAAAAAAAGTTTTCATAAAACCCTGGATTGTTTCTAGATCCTTGGGGTAACTTAAGTCCCTTGTGTAAGTGCAGGTTGTGTGACATTTCAACTCGCAGCCAGCTCTGACCCAGGAAAAGATCCAAAGTGCCCCCCACCCCATGGCTGCCAACTCTCAGCAAGCTGATCTTTGTTAGAAAGTAATAATAAATGCATCCTCGTAAGTATGTGAAATAGGAGTCCTTCAATGTAGGTTCCCTGACTAGACAGCCATATTCTTTTTTTTTTCATTTGCATACTCTCATGAGGTTTCCAGAAACATTTGATTTAATTCTATCCCCAAAGATTTCATGAGGAAAAAATAGATTTTTTTAGGCAAGCTTAACTGACCTGAAATCATGATTAAAAAGACCACATAATTCCACTTACTAAATGTTTCTGTGAACAAGCTGACCTGTGAATTTCTCTCTCTGAAGATATAGACAAATTAAATGTTTTATTGAACATGAATTAAAGATGACTTCATAATCAAGGAAGATGTCCATTAAGGCTTTAATCACACGTGACTTGCCAATGTGTGGTATCTTTCTCAGATCTATTTTTTAGAGGCATTAGATTTTTTTTTTTTTAATTTTTTTTTTAAATTTGCGTATGGGCAGGAGGCACCAGGGATCGAACTCCAGACCTCCAGCACGGCAGGTCAGAGCTCTGCCTGCTGAGCCACGGCAGCCGCCCTAGAGGTATTAGATTTTATTGAGGCAAAGCCAAAATTACAAAACTGATGCCTGCATCTCTTGAAAAAAAGAAACGCCTCTGTAATTAGTTTGTCTGGAAGTGGAGCGTTACACTACAATTCACCACAGTTACTTAATACTAATAATTTTTAAAAGCACATTAATATATCTCAGGCCTTCCTTTCCCTGCCAAAAAGGCCATTAAAGTAAATATAGGATGAAAATGACATTGTTAAGAATTTTCAAGACCGTCAATACAATTTTCCTTACATTACATGATCAAATAAAAAAATTAAGGTTCTGCACTAGTTAATTCTTTGGGACGTGATAATTAAAAGCAAATGATATATTCACATAAAAATCTCTTCTCAAGACAGATAAATGCTAGTCTCTTGAAAACACCCCTGGGAGGTAGCAGATTCTCATGCGGCAGTTTGGGAACTGAAAGGTTAAAGGAAAGGGCAGTCAAATCTCCCTCGGATGTCTTTTAAGACAGGAATGAGTTAACATCGTTCTGAATAGGTTAGATGTTCAAAGGCAAGAGGATGGCAGAAATCTCCAGCTGGTCCTGAGATTCCAGGCAACCCCAGAGCATTCACTGCAGATGCATATGGAGCACCGGCCAGGTGGGCTCCGGCTTTGGGAGATGAAGGTGAGTGTGACTTAGTCTCGGCTCTCAAGATGTCACAGTCTTCCCTCGGGGAGTCAGACATGTGAACACAACACTACAGACAGTGTGGTGAGCACTGCAAGAATCCAGGCTGCTGAGAGCCCCGAGAGGAGCAAGTATGCAACAGAGGGCCTCTCTCTAAGACCCACAGTGCGTCCCCACTGTCCACAAGTTAACTTCCAAATCCTTTAATCCCTTAGCACAGCAGTTCTCAAAATGTGGTTCGTGGACCCAGGGAAGTTCTAGAGGCCCGTTCAGAATCAAAACTATTTTCATAATAATACTATGTTATTTGCCTTTTTCTCTGCATTGACATTTGCCCTGATAGTGCAAAAGTGATGGGGGCGAAAGTGCTGGGTCCTTAGCAGTACTCAAGGTAGTGACATCAAACTACATTGGTATTACAGCATGCATCTCCACCACACTCTCTAAGCAAACAGATTGTTAAGCATGTCCTTAATGAAGCGGTAAGAATTATTAATTTTATTTAAGTCAATCCTTGAGTAGTCTCTTAAAATATTCTGTATTTTGAAATGGTAGCTATACATAAAGCACTTTGGCTGCATACCTAAGAACAACGGTTGTCTTGAGGAATATTACAATTGTTTGAGTTGTGAGTTCAGCTGGCCACTTTTTTTCATGGAAGACCACTCTTACTCAAAGGAACGACTGTCAGGCCAACTATGGTTATTACGACTTGGTTATTTGGCAGAGTTTTTCCGGAAAATGAACAAAATGAGCCTCAAAGGAATGACTGTCAGGCCACCTATGATTATTAAAACTTGGTTATTTTAACAAAATGACCATATTAAGACTTGGTTATTTGGCAGAGTTTTTCCGGAAAATGAACAAAATGAGCCTGTTATTACAGGAAAATGTATGGTATTTGTGGTCAATGATGAAATTTGAGCATTCAAGCAAAAATCAGAATTTTGGTAAATCTGTATCCACCTCTATGAGCTTGGCAGCTTCCCAGTGCTTAAGGCTTTTCTAGAGGAGCAGTTGTGCTATAAATGAATGTGTCAACATTTGTTAAGATCTGCCTAATTCATTAAACTGATATTTTCCAAATGATCAAGGCATAGTGTTACAAAACATGCCTGGGTAAAAGATCCATTCTGGGTGCACGACAGACCAATGTATTTTAATGTCACAGGGTTCAAACAGTTCATTGATGTGGTCTCAGTTTTCACAATGTAATTAACCTCTGAAGAACTACTACTTGTGGAGTTTTGATGCAGGATCAAGAATATCCACAGCTATCTCTAAAGGCTACTAAAACACTCCTTCCTTTCCCAATGACTTAATCTGTCTGAGGCAGGGTTTTCATAGGCTTCAACCAAAACAATGTATCTCAAGAGGTAGAGAAGAAGGTATGGAGAATTCATCTGTTTTCATTAAGCCAATTGTTAAAGAGATTTGCAAAAATGTAAAGCATTGCCATTCTTCAATAATTTTTGTTTTGGAAAAAGTTATTTTTTCATAAAAAATATGCGACCGATGTGAGCATGTGATGGCTTTATTATTGTTTTTGTTAACTAATACATATTTTTAAAAAGTTTATGTTTCTAATTATGGTAAATAGTGATAGAACCAACATGAACAAAAGCTCTTTGGGGTCTTCAATCATTTTTAAGAGTAGAAAGGAGTTCTGAGAGTGAAAGGTTTGAGAGCCACTGCGTCAGCTTTAAAGCCCTTTACAACCTCACCTAACCGAGCTTTCCAAATTGATTCCCTGACCTTTCCCCTCCTTCCACCTGCCCCCCCATGTTCAGCAAGGCCTAATTACTTTTAGTCCCCCCACATGACCTGTGCACCTCATTCCCATCATATTTTTGAGCGCTTCCTCTGCTACCCTTATGTGCTTAGCTCCTATTTATCCTCTTAAAATTAAGTTCAGTACAATGTTCCCTCATTACCCTATAAAGTTTGTCATAGCCTCCTAGGGGTCCCGGGGAATTTGTGCGGAGTAGGGTGGTGGAGAGAAATCATTTTGTACTAGATTGTTTTCAAATCTGTCTTTCCCACTACATGACAGGATCATGGATGTGGAAAGGAGGAAAGGAGGAGGAGGACGAGAGGAAAGGTTCTACTCATTCTCCTGTCTTGGCCAAATGACCACTGGGTGGGAGGGAGGTATCATGGTGGATGGTGTGGAGGAGGGGTACTTCTCGGAAGAAGAGAGGTGCTGGACAAACCAGCAGGCTGCATTCCAACTCTTAGCTGCCCAGCACACATGCACACACACCCCTTCCCGTCACCCCACCCCTCACCCCTGTTATAGCCAGAAGCGGTACCATGACACCATTGTTCCCTAGGAGCAGGATCTGAGCTGTGCCAATCTTAGATCTTCAGCAACTCAGGGGCTGGATGGGAAATGTAATCACCAGTCTAATTGTCTCCAAAGGGCAATGATGAGGGCAGGAAGGACAGGGAAAGAGGTGAAAAACTTCAAAGTATAAACCCCATTTTTTTTTAAAATAAGGGAGATTGAGGGTACAAGCGTAGTTCAATGTCAATGGTAGATTTCTTGCCTGCCATGCGGGGAGACCTAGGTTCGATTCTCAGTCCATCATGCAATTCCCAGAAAAAAAAAAATTCAACAAACAGCGCTGGGCTAATAGGGAAGTCACATGGAAAAGAAAGAAATGTGACCCCCACCATACAGCATACAAATAATAATAATAATAATAATAATGATGATGATGATGATGATGATGATGATGATAAAGGAAATTGAAGGCATTAGGTGTTAGGAGAGTGCTGTAATTATTTGCTTTTCAGCATCAAAGAAAATGCAGATGGAGGCACTTTCCTTGTTTCTGCAACCAACCCTCAGGCGCACTGGAATTCTTCTCCCCATTACCCTTGCCACATTTCCCTTGCCTTTGACCAGCATCTCTGCTGCTGCCTAGTTTAGCAAATTCTATTGGCCAGTCCTTCTCCTTAAAATCTAATGTGAGTGGTTTTGTCTTGTGAAAAATGCCAGCCTCAACCACAGAGGATCAATTCAGACTTCTAGTTTAATTTACCAATTGGATAGGGCAATTACAGTGGAGTCCACTCAAATGAAATGTATTGAAGAAATGAACCCATAACAATATCTTGCATGTGGGTTCAAGAGCTAAATGACAGCTGGTATTCTTTATTAGTAAATGGCCCTCCAGCTTCTGAAAATGGAAAAGATTGAGTTCTTTTGTCTACTGAAGAAAGAGATGCACATGTGTGGATAGAGAAACTTGACCTGTGCTAGGAAGTATCAGAACACGTGCAGTTTTCAAAACAAGTGGTCGCCTCTTCCAAAGGCAGGATAATGTCTCAATAAGTAAGTAAAAGAGATCATTCTTTCTTCAGTAAAGGACTTATATAACCATAACAATCATCAGTTACTTCATCTTAGAGAAGAGATTCTGAGAAGTGGCACTTGTCCTAAAAGAACAAATAAAAAATGCTGGGGAATTGAGGCAGAAAAGGGAGCGTGGTTTTAAACTGATTTTGAAAGAGCAATAGATGATTTCAAGAAAATCATTTTTGGGCACTAGAACACCTTCATCTTCCCTGACCACTTAGCAATTTTATTCTAACCAGGTGACCCTGAAAGCATGTGAGAGGACAATGGATGAGGCACATTACTTTCCAAAAGGAGAAAACACTTCTGACTCAGTATCTTGAAAATTATAGGTAGGGGAGACTCACTGAGTTGGGGGAAAAAATTACTATGTAACAGTAAGATACAGGATGATGTTCAAACTCTCCACCTGCAGAGAGCCAACTAAAGTTGGAATCTCATTTTCAAGTGGCAACTAATTTACTCACATGAAGTGGAGAAAAAAGTTAATTTGAAGTTGGAGAGGAGTAATTTTTCTATGGACAAATGGATTTTACATAAAGTAATTTCTATTTGGATCCACAAAATCTAAGGTTAAAGTTAAACTCTACTGAGGACAGATCACAGTGATGTGAATTTTGCTTCAGGATAAAATGATTTTTCCTTTCAGATCCATTTGTGCAGTAGCTGCTTTCAGGCTGCCCAACCTTATGGCAGGCAACGTGTAAGTTAGAAAAGTCCAACCTATGCTCAAGCATCTATAGATATGACAAATTGAGACATGACTTCCTCCAAAGAGGCAGCTGGATTTACAGGAAGTGGCTTTAAGAGAGTACCCCTCTCTGCCCCCTCCACTCCTCTACACACACAGTGTTCTTTTTTAAAAAAAAATTTATTAATTAAAAAAATTAAGAACACATTAACATACCATTCCATTCTACATATATAATCAATAATTCTCAATATCATCACATAGTTGCATATTCATCATTTCTTAGAACATTTGCATCAATTCAGAAAAAGAAATAAAAAGACAACCGAAAAAGAAATAAAACAAAAACAGAAAAAAAAAAGATTATACATACCATACCCCTTACCCCTCGCTTTCATTTATCACTAGCATTTCAAACTAAATTTATTTTAACATTTGTTCCCTCCATTACTTATTTTTATTCAATATGTTCTACTTGTCTGTTGACATGGTAGATAAAAGGAGCATCAGACACAAGGTTTTCACAATCACACAGTCACATTGTGAAAGCTGTATCATTATTCAATCATCATCAAGAAACATGGCTACTGGAATACAGCTCAGTATTTTCAGGCAGTTCCCTCCAGCCTCTCCACTACATCTTGAATAACAAGGTGATATCTACTTAATGCTTAAGAGTAACCTCCAGGATAACCTCTTGACTGTTTGGAATCTCTCAGCCATTGACACTTTGTCTCATTCCACTCTTCCCCCTTTTGGTTGAGAAGGTTTTCTCAATCCCTTGATGCTGAGTCTCAGCTCATTCTAGGGTTTTTTTCAATCCCTTGATGCTGAGTCTCAGCTCATTCTAGGATTTCTGTCCCACGTTGCCAGGAAGTTCCACACCCCTGGGAGTCATGTCCCACATAGACAGGGAGAAGGTGGTGAGTTTGCTTGTCGTGTTGGCTGGAAAGAAAGGCCACATCTGAGCAACAAAAGAGGCTCTCTTGGGGGTGACTCTTAGGCCTAAATTTTAAGTAGACTTGACCTATCCTTTGCAGGGTTAAGTTTCATATGAACAAACCCCAAGACTGGGGGCTCAGCCTATAGCTTTGGTTGTCCACACTGCTTGTGAGAATATCAAGAATTCAGCTTGGGGAGGTTGAATTTCTCACCATTCCCCAAAGGGGACTTTGCAAATACTTTTCCACTCACTGATCAAATCACTCTGGGATTCATTGGGGCTTCACTCTGGACAAACCAACAAAATCTCATGTCCTACCCAAGATTCCAAGTACTTATGGTGTTCAATCAAGCTAATCAACATAAGTTATATTAGGAGATGCACTAGTCAAAATATAAATTTTGAACCAAATAAATATTTTTTGCTTTAGTCTCACATATAAGTTGAAATTTCAAAATATTAATTACCATCTATTTTTAGGACTCTGCAGTAATGACATTCCTTTGATAAACATTGTTCTTTTAAAGTGAATGTTTTCACCTTGCTCTTGGCTATGATGACATGGTCAACAAATTTTATTTCATAGGATCATCTGGTCATTATTTGCTGAGATTTCAATTTATGATCAGGTACATTTACAGGGTTCATTTAGATTATTTGATTTAAAGAATTAAAATCAACAATGCCAAGCGAAACTTGGAGGGCTTCTACCTTTTCAGTGACCAGGGCACAGTGAGGCTGCATAAAAGGTCTTGTTCTGAGTTGATGCCAGGTACCAAGTGAGCAAGCGGTGTTGGTTACACATTACCAGTGACCTTTTAAAGTCAACATTTAGTGAATTTTACTATGTGATAGAAACCAGGCCAAATACTTTACAGGTACATATTATCTTCTTTCCTTCAACAACTCTCTATATTAGAAGAGAAAACTGAGGCTTAGAGAAGCTGATTCTTCAAAATCCCTTAATGACTAGTCAGTGGTGGGGGCAAAGATCAAGCTATTAATGTTTATACTTTTCTTACCTTTGGGTCTGCAGATAGAGCAGCTTCTATATTTTCTGCCACATATTAGCTTTTTAGTGCTGTCAGGGATACATTCACTTTGTTTACATACTCCTTTAGGTCACTGACCTCTTTTTAGAAGGCAAATGTGATGTCTGCTTTGCTTTCAATTTGAAAGGCCATCCTTGTATAGCTAGAGTCAAGTAGTCTGCATTAATGGCAAGATTAATATTTCAGATACCATATTGCAATGCCAAAGTCATGTTAACTCTGAGAAGGACATAAGCAGCTGCCTTAAATGGAGGCCACAAGGGTGTTGGTAGTAAAAACCCCATGGCTACCACCACCAGCTACCACCAATATGTCCACAGCAGCTACCATTTCTTGAGCATCACTTATGTGCCATGGACCATGGCTAGATTTTTACATAGATTATCTCCAAACTTAAAATCAGCCAATAAGGTGGGAATTATTATTCTCATTTTACAGCTGAAGAAGGTCAAACTCAGACAGGTTATCAAAGAAGACGCGGATCTTTGTAAAGTATGTAGTATAATGTCCATTCTTCTTTTTTTTAACATTTTTTATTGTGAAGTATAATATATATACAAAAAAGCATAAATTTCAAAGTACATTGTAACAGGTAGATATAGAACAGATTTCAAAGTTTGGTATAGGTTATTGTTCCATAATTTTAGGTTTTTGCTTCTAGGTGCTCCAAGACACTGGAGACTAAAAGAAATATCAATGTAATGATTCAGCAGTCATACTCATTTGTTAAATCCTATAGCCTCATTGTTATAATTCCTACCTTTCCTGCGATCCTTTTCCTATTCTTTTTTTTTTTACACAGCATAATCTTAATTTTATTTAAAATTTTTTGCAAATTTATAAAAGTACATATGAGAGGCAGTAAGTTACAGTGGAGAAAGCGTGGACATGCAACCAGAACAGCTAAGCTGTAAAGAGTGTCTCTGCCACATACTAGCTATGTGAACTAAGGGGAGAATATTTATTTTAGGGAAGCTGGAGTAAATTAGGAGTAATGCAAGTAAAGCACTTGACACATAACACTCATAGATGATTTTACCATGATTCTGAAGAAGAAATATATTGGGCCAACTTCTTGATGATGCAACCTGTGTACCTGCACAAGGCCTGTGGTAAGGAGGCCTCCATACTTAGTTTAATGCTCTGCTGTTGGTGTCTTGAAATTCTTAAAAAAATTTTTTTGATTTTTTTTACTGTGAAATATAACATATATGCAAAAAAAGCAATACATTTCCAAGTACATCTTACCGTAATGTCCATTCTTATCATAAGGTGGACCTCCAGAAGCCATGTTAAAAATAAATTTTAAAAGTGAAGATCAGTGCCTAAAACTTGGCACCTCCACAACAACTGGGGGTTATTCTTTGAGTTGGGAAGGCTCATGTCAGATCCCACATGCAGCAGCAAGCTATTGTGTAAGATATCTCAACTACGCCAACTCAAAATTCCTCTTGTCTATTATTCTGTCATTTTTAATTTTGATGTTATGATGGCATCAATCAAAAAAAAGTCTGCTAATTCGGGACTTGAATTTTATCTACACTATTGAAACTTCTATAGACTCCCAGAATCTCAAGGTTGGCAATTGTAAACGTCACTTCAGCTGATTAGTTTGCCTTTTCCCCCTTAGGTGGCTAGGTTTTTTGGTTCTCTTCTCAATTTATGGAGGGGGAGATTTGAGACAATTTGTAATGAAAGCATAGACATAATGAGAGGAAATCATGTGTTAAACTGTCAGAAAATGCAGAAAGTTCTCCATGTTAGTGTTGAGCATATGAAGAAGCACCATATCTATATAGGGTAAGTGAACCCTGGGAGAACACCAAATGTCAAACTATGTAATGCAGCTGCACATCACCTAGGATTCCGAGTCACAATTTCTGCCTTTTTATTTTTAATATTATTTGACACTTACAGAAAAATTGCAAGAATAGTTCAAGAACTCTTTTACTCAGATTTACCAATTATTTTGCTCCATTTGTTTTATCACTTCTCTCTTTTTGCCTGAATCACATGGGAATAATCTGTTGACATCTTGTTCCTTTATCCATTAATATTACAGTGGTTATTTCCTAAGAACAACAGCATTCAGAGTAAACAAATTTTGAATCAAAACACAAAGTTAACAAAAAAACACATCAGAGTAAATTAAAAATATATATTAGCTATTTAAAAAATATGTCATCTTCAGAAGGTAACTCCCTGAGGAGAGGGATTTTTTTGGCCTGTTTTTCTTACTGCAATATTCCCAGACCCTAGCATAGAGCCTGGCACACAGCAGGCACTCAATAAGTGCTTGCTAAATTAATTTCTTAATATGATGGTATGATACTATGTTGGCCACATTTCTAAAATAAAAGTAAGATTAAAGGGGAACTAAGTATTCAGTCATTTCTTTGTTATTTATAATTTGTAAATCTGCTAGTTACACAAGGAGGAAAAAACTTTCAGATACAAAGGACAACCTGAAAATTACCTTTTGTAAATGAGACAACACAGATACTAACTTAAGCCAATGTGACTTTCTTGGGGCCACAGAGCCCGCTGCTCTGTCTTCACAGGTACCGGTTTCTGATGTATTCTCGGTACATGGAGGTGTCTTCTTTTCCTAGGGGCTGCATGATACCTTTACTGGCCTGGATGTGGGCTTGGAAGATCTCTGTAGATTTTCGGTCCACTCTTGGAGGCTGAACTTCATAGATGTTGTCTTGAGAGAAAGCTGAGATGGGCATTCTATAAAAGATGAAAGAAGGGAGTATTACATTAAGGAGAATAAAATGAAGGGCTGCAGGGAGCTGGGGGGTCTCGAAAGCATTGGAAACTGCTGACCTGGAACCAGCAGCTAGAGTGGCCTCCTTGTGCCGGCTTCCTCCATGCCCTCCCTGAGCCTTCCTCGATGCCCAGGCCAGGAGGGCCTGCCGCCTCTGTGCCCACAGCCCTGTGCTCTTCAATAGGAGGCACTCCTGTCTGCCTCCTTCATCTGACTGGGAGCAACTTTAGGTAGAGGTTGCATCAACTTTTTGCTCTTTTTTCTTGGCACATGGTAGTTTCACTATAAGTTTCTAAAGGAAAATTCTGTAGGAATCAGTGAAGCAGGGGATTGTTGAGTTGGGATAGTAGGACGTGCCAGTCTGAAACTATTATGTACCCCAGAAAAGCCATGTTTTAATCCTGATCCAATCATGTGGGGCCAGACCTATTGTTTAGTGTGGGAAATTGTGATTGCTTCCATGGAGATGTGAAGCATCTTTTTGATTAGCTGGAGATGTGACTCCACTCATTTAAGGTGGGTCTTGATTAATTTACTAAAGTCCTTTAAAAAGGGAGACATTTTGGAGAAATTTCAGATGCTTCAAGAACAGTTGCTTCAGAGTTGACAGACACAGATGTTTGGAGATGTTTGGACTGATGACAGAGGGAGCAGATGCCTAGACACAGGCAAAGCCCAGCAGACATTGATATGAGCCTTCCCATGAGATGCTAAGTGAGCCAGAATCCAGAGTTGTGTCCCAGAGGAGTTAAGTGAAGGTCCAAAGAGACTTAGAGAGAAACCACTGGCATCAGAAGTGGAAGTAACAAACCAGAAACAAGAACCCACAGACGTGAGCCATGTGCCTTCCCAGACTGACCTTCCTTGAGCCAAAGTATCTTTCTCTAGATGTCTCAGCTTGGACATTTTTAAGGTCTTAGAACTGTAAACTTGTAATTTATCATAAATTCCCTTTTTAAAAACTGTTCCATTTCTGGTATATTGCTCTCTGGTAGCATTTACCAAACTAATACACTGGGGTACCTCACTGTTGAGAGGAATTAACATTTAAATGTGTAAAGTGCCTATTTAGCATGGTGCCTGGCACAGTATACACGCTCAATAAATGTGAACTACTGTTAACAACTATGGGTGCATAATCCCTTTTCTGCAATTCTGAAACCCAACAAGCTTAACCACCAAAAGTTTTCTGCTGGTAAAATATGGCCCAACTGAAAATCGTTTGGGGAAACATGCTAACCTGAACTGATGCTACTCATCCCATTTGTTGTGAATATTAATGTGTTTAATTACCACGTTGGGGATGTTGTTATAAGGTGTGTGCGTTATCTTGCTTTGCTAACATTTAAAGCATTCTGGATTCTGAAACACATTTGGTCCTTATGCTTCTGGATGAGGGACTGTGGAACAGTAATAGGCAGTTTCCTTCATTTCTGAGGTGAGCTGAATAGCACCCAAAAAACTCTCCACTCAAAACTCCTTTCATCCTCCTCTCACCTACCAGGATGGCCGGAGTGCCTGAAATTCCACCTACCCCTTTGGGGAAGGCACTGTCTCTAGAAGAGCCTTGTCAAAGTGCAGCTCGGCAGTCTGACACACCCTCACCTTTCAGCGGTTTGAGCACCCACTAGTGATTCCATCTTTGGCTGGTGGCAGGCCCTCAAGAGATGAGTCAGCTAGCAATCAGGTCTGACAAAGAGCGTGTGTGTGTGGGGGGCATGTGCACATTCACGTGCCCAGGAAGGTCATGAAAGGGCCACTGCGGGGAGCAGGGTCAACTGAAAAAACACCGTGTGGGGCTGGGGGCACAACGACAGCACACCCCACCACTGAGCCCAGGGCTGGCCCTGTGAGGAGGGGCGTGGTTCTCCACATCAGAGGAGCCAAGATAACACACAGAGAGAAAATATGGAGAATCTACTCTGCTGGGCTGGGATTTCAGCCTTGCTCATGCGCTTCTTATCCAAGATATCAGGAAGGGACTCTGGATGCCCAGCTGTCTGTTAGATGGGCCCCCTAAAGCTGGGGGATGACACATGGTAGGGACTCAATGGTTTTGTAAGGTAAATGTAGTGAGGAGAGGCAGCGATGTCCTTAGCTGTGACCCCTGGAGCTGGGGAGATCCCTTGAGTCAGGAGTGGGGTGGTCTTAGCTGGAACTGGAACTAGGAGGGCATGTGTAATCAGAGGCAAAATTGGGCTGCAGATCCAACTGGGTCCAAACATGGGACATGTCACTGGACCCTGGGTGGTGCAGTGACACACAAAGGAAGGCAGAGAATTGGTACAGGAATACCATCCACAAGGGCTCTGTCCTCACGGGTGTGTTACAACTGAACACAGGTGTTCTTCCTCTCCCAGGAAACAGTCAAGGGAGCTCACTGTACTTTGCTTTTATCTAGAACACTAAGACATCTTGAAATGACTGGAAATTCTGTAAAATAAAATGAAAGTGGAGGTGGAACTTTCTTTGGAAGTGAGCTCTAACCATTTTCATCTCAGAATAATATATCTCAGCTTGGATTGGTGTATAGCATACAGAACGTCCCTTTTTTTTTTTTTTTCCAGAGCTTGGATTTGTATATAGCATACAGAGCGTCCCTTTTTTTTTTCCAGAGCACTTTTACAATTTCACACAATCTTCGAACGCATCCTTATTTAAGTAAACAAAAACCAGAGGGTAAAGTTGTTTTAGTTTCCTAGGCTGCTGAAAGCAAATACCATGAAATGGCTCAGCTTGAACAATTGGAATTTATTAGCTTACAGTTTGAGGCCTCAACAAAAGGTCTTACTTACATGAGTTTACATCCACAAGAACAGATTAAATTCAAGAACTTTTTTTCTGGGATACACGTAGTTTCAAACCACCACACTTTACCCTCTGGACCCCAAAAAGACATGTTCTTTCCATATGTAAATACATCCATTCCATCACAAAATTCCAAAAGCCTTAAATCATTTCTGTAACAATGTAAATATATATAAGTACAAAGTCATCAAAATCAGTTCTGGTGTAGTCTGTCCTGGGACACAGTTCCCCTATAACTGCGGACCTGTGAAACCAAGAAAACAAGTTATCTGCTTCCAACATATAAAGGAGAGACAACCACAGGATAAACATTCCCATTTCCATAGGGAGAAACAGGAAGGAAAACAGGGGTCATGGGGCCCAAACAATTCTGAAACTCTGAAGAATATATTCCATTAGATTTCAAGGTCTGAGAGTCATCTATGGAATGTTTTGTCCTTAGGGCCTGACGGAGCAGCAGCACTTGCACAGAAGACTTGTTCTTCCTGAACACGAGGGTGAAGGTTCCACCCCCGGAGAACACTGGGCGGTAGCACTCTTTTGCCCTCTCCAACCTCCAGATCAGACTCATTCTTTTCACATTCATGGGTGGGCTTGCTCTCTTGGCCCAAGAAGATATCTTCAGTTCAGGCCTTCAGTTTCCACAGTCCTGCCCTTGAGTGATTTTTCCTTCAATATGTCCCTTTTTTGTTCCTTTTAGTCCAGGTTGGCAATGGTTTCATTCAAACATATGTCACAAAAAAATCTGTCAGTCTTGCATGTAGTACACAGGGGTCTAAACCCATCAGATAGCAGGACTTTCCGCAGATCCTTCCTGGATTACTGCACCTCCAATTCTAACTTGCACTGAAATGGCTGATTGGATTCACGTTCAGCTAAACCTTTACATGGAGAATAATTCTCTGGGACTCGCTTTCTGGAATTTTTCCAAATCATCAATTTCTAGTTTCCTTATGCCCAGAAGTTTAGCTCTCAGCTCATCCCTTTCCTCTCACGTTTTACTATAAGCTGCAAGGAGAAATCAGGCTGCACTTTCCACACTTAGCTTGGAAATCTCCTCAGCTAAATATCCAAGCTTATCACACTTTCAAATTCTGTCTTCCATCTGACACCAGGACTCAATTTTTCCAGGTTCTCTTGCCACTTTAAAACAAGGTTACCTTTCTTTCAGTTTGCAATGTCACATTTATCATTTCTGTCTAAGGCTGCATTGGAAGTACCTTTAGTATCCATATTTCTAACAACAGTCCCTTCAAAGCATTCTAGGCCTTTTCTATTAAATAGCTTAGAATTTTTCCAGCCTTTATCCATTAACCAATTCCAAAGCCATTTCCACATTTTTGGTATTTGCAATAGCAGCATCCCTCTTTCCTGGTACCAAAATCTGTTTTAATTTCCTAGGCTGCTGAAAGCAAATACCATAAAAGTTTAACTTGAACAATGGGAATTTATTAGCTTACGTTTTGAGGCTGAGAAAATGTCCAGATCAAGGCATCATCAAGGTGATGCTTTCTTCCCAGCAGTCCTTGGCTTCTCTGCCACATGGCAAGACACATGGCAGTGTCTGTTGGTCTCTCTTTTCTCTTTTAAGTTTCACTGCTTTTAGCTTCTTCCTTCCATGGCTTTCTCTCTCTTTATTCCATTTAAAAAGTAAGAGGGTTATGATACATCCTGAATGAGGTGGGCCATACCTTAGCTGAAGAAACCTCATTGAAAGGTCCTACTTACAAGGCATGCACAGGTAGATCCATGGTAGAATTCTCATCTGCCATGAGGGAGACCTGGATTCAGTTTCCAACCCCCCCCCCCCAAATCAACAAATGGTGCTGCGATAATGGGTTATTCACATGGAAAAGAATGAAATGTCACTCCAATTGCACAGAATATAAAATCAAACGTGACCCCAACTGCATAGCATATAAAAAAAAGGTCCTACTTACAATGAGTTCACACCCACAGAAATGAATTATGTTTACGAAATGTTTTTCCTGGGGTACATAAAGCTTCAAACCATCACAAAAGTGATTTCTTCAGAGTTAAAGAAAAAATAAAGACCAAGGTGAGTAAGAGAATCCTAAGATTTCTGAATTTCAATTTATACATCACCCTGGCAGCAGCTCTCATTTACAAAGTACAAAAGTTACGGTTATCATGTTTGTGCTAATGGTATAATGGTGGATGGTTGGGATAATTAATATATAAACTCTTTTTCTCAATTTTCACAAAATATAGCAATTCCCTAGTTATTTACATAATTCAAAGTGAGATTCTACAACTTTAATGGTTGATATTATTCGGGGCCAAGCCATTCTAACTTTTACCTTTAGCAAGGAAGTTCCACCAGAGATTATCATCAAAGTACCAGCAGTGAAAGCACCATCACAGTAACTCCTCCTTCTGAGCCCAAAGTAATACTTACACCTACCCCTGTTTAGCACCTTCCCTTCTGAAAGCTTCTTTGAAGTCATTATCTTGATTTTCACATCTATGTTAGAGGCAGGAAACACAGGAATTATACCCTCCATTTTACAGATAGGACTATTTAAAGACTATTTGTGAAAAAGGGCTAATAGTCTCTGTCCTGTCTTTGAAGTTAGACCTTTGCTGTGTGCATTCATGAAGGCCTCTCTGGCGGGTATCACGCCACACATCCACTGAATGCAGGAAAATACCTTCTGGGATCTGAACCTGAAAGGTCAGCTGAGAAAGGGAGAATGCTAAGCCACCAAGTTACTATCTTATCAGTCATGGCTACTGTTCCAGAGATTTGGATGAATACACATCTGGGTAGGCAAGGGAGGTAACAGACCTGGGGGCCCAGTGATGCAGGGTGGGGGCAGCGATGAGCACACCCACACACATGCCACCTCACCTAGCGCTTTGGGTTTCTCACCAGTAAATCAATCAGGAGGCCTCAACCCCTTCTTGGCAAACTGTTTCACTGCCATGTGCTTCACTGCCATGTAGAGTCATGGGAAACGATGATTACAAACACCCTAAATGTGAAATGCCAAACATCAGCCTTGATGGTATTAGACTGCGTGGCAGGTGCCATTAGGACTCCAACACCACCTCCCTAGGGCTTCAAAAGCAGGGAATAAGAAAACGCATCAATTATTTACTCCCTTGTCCTTTTTATTCTTCTAGATAAAATGCCTATATTAACATTTTAATTATATTAAACCTATATATATATATATTAACCTGTAAAGTTAAAATGTTCACTACTGGACTGGAGTTCTGGGAAGATGGCTGAATAGGGTAGATTGAGTACAGCCCTGCTCCAAGGAAAAGTTAGTGAAGGGATGGAAGGGCAACTGAGACAGTGATTCAAAAGTGTAACAACCTGGGAGAGCCTTCTGCACCATCATAGGGCAAACCTGGTTGCAAAAGCTGAGGAACTGAGGAGCAGAAAACTGGAGAATAATGCAGAAGTGCGGAGCCCAGAGGAGTGCGTGGACGAGGAGACGGGCACAAGGAAGTAAGCCAAGCTGCATTCCTTGAACATTCTACTCTCACCAGCACAGCCCTGTGACCCGTGACTCACTCCACAACCAATTCACAACCAATTCACCTGAACCCTGTCATCTTCCCCCTACTCCCCATGCTCCAAGCACCCCCACCCCAAGTGCAGCCCAACTCATCTTTCCTGGACTCCTCCAGAGCACTACTACCCCTCCCTGCTCCCTGCAGGCTGTCACCAGTGCACAAAAGCTGCAGGCGCATATCTCCATACTCAGGCTACAGCTGCCCCCCACCCATAGTGTCACACAGCCTCATCCTGCCCCCAGTGAACTCTGTGCATCGATTTATGGCACTCCTAGACCTGTGCATGCACTCTAACCCCAGTCACACCCCTCAGCTCTGAGAACATCAGTTTACGGCACTCCTAGACCTGGGCACGCGCACGGCCTCCAATCACGTCCTTCAGCTCTGGGAACATCAGTTTACAGCACTCCTAGACCTGTGAATGCGTACGGCTCTCAGTCACACTTTCCAGCTCTGAGAAAGTGCTGACCTGTGCAGTCAGGTCACACCCACCCCCAGCCCATGAAGGCATAACATTGACTCACTTTTTCAGCTCTGCGCATGTGCACAAAGGGCCCTGTGCCCTAGACCAGTGCACACCAGGGTATGCCCCCCAGACCTGTACACCCACAGAGCTACATCCTCGCTGGCCCCTGGGCTCCCACGTTCAGAAGCACCAGCATACCAGCCCCAACCTGTGTCTATACCTCTCTGCAATGCATGATGCACTATTGTGCCCAACCCTGTACTCTGCACCCTGCTACACATCCACCCCACAAACACAAGGCTTTAGATTACTGAAGGAAATCAACTCCCAAAGTAAATCAATATATTTACTTGTGACAAAACAACAGATGACTACTAAGCATATCACAATGCAGACAGATATAGCCCAGCCTAATGACCAAATTAAAACACCAGAGGAGATACAGATGTTGTAACAACTAATCAAAGATGTTTGTATAACTCTATTTAATAAAATAAGTGAGATGGCTAATGATATAAAGGAGATACAGTAGAAAAGCATAAAGAGGAATTTGAAAGAATAAATAGAAAAATAGATATCACAGACATTAAAGACTCTGTTGACCAAATAAAAAATATACTAGAGGCACAAAACACCAGGTTTGAAGAGACAAGAAAGAATAAGTGATATAGAGGATGGGATAACTGATTTCAAACACTCAAAACAGCAAATGGCAAAATAGATGGAAAAATTTGAATTGGGTCTCAGGGAAATGATAGACCAAAGTACACAAATATAAGAATCACTGGTGTCCCTGAAGGAGAAGAGAGGAGCAAAGCACTAGGAAAAGTAGTTGAGGATATAATGGGGGAAAACTTCCCAACCCTTATAAAGGGCATAAATATACAAGTCAAAGAAGCCCAACGAACTCCAAACAGAATAAATTCAAATAGGTCTTCCCCAAGACACATACTAATCAGTGTGTCAAATATTGAAGAGAAGTAGAAAATTCTGAAAGTGGCAAGAGAAAACAATCTACTACATACAAGGGAAACCACATAAGACTAAGTTCACTACTCAACTGGCACCATGGAGGTGAAAAGGCAGCAGAATGATATATTCAAGATCCTGAAAGAGAGACTTCCAGCCAAGAATTCTGGACCCAACCAAATTGTCCTTCAAAATGGCGGGAGAGATAATTTTCACAGACACACAAATCCTGAAAGAATTTGTTAAAAGAGACCGGCCCCACAAGAAATACTAAAGGGAATTTTGCCAGTTGAAAAAAAATGACAGGAGATGGAGGTCTAGAGGAGGGCACAAAATTAAAGAGTATCAGTAAGGGTAACTTAAAGGATAAAAAGAAAATATTTAGAGCTAACAAATAAAATAAAAAAGATAAGATGGTGGATTCAAGAAATGCCTTTTCAATAATAACTTTATATGTTAATGGACTAAACATACCAATTAAAAGATACAGATTGGCAGAATGGATTAGGAAATATAATCCAGCTATACGCTGTTTACAAGAGACTCATTTGAGACACAAGGATGCATAGATTGAAAATGAAAGGATGGAAAAAGATTTTCCAGGCAAGTTGTAACCAAAAGAAAGCAGGAGTAGGTATACTAATATCGGACAAATAGATTTTAAATCAAAAGACATCAAAAGAGACAAAGAAAGGCACTATATATTAATTAAAGGGACAATTCACGAAGAAGATATAACAATCACTAATGTATATGTCCCAATCAAGGAACTCCAAAGAACATGAGACAGACATTAGCAAAACTGAAGGGAGTGATAGACGTTTCAACAATAATAGTAGAAGACTTCAATACACCACTCTCCTCTATAGATAGAACAACCAGACAGAAGGTCAACAAGGAAATAGAGAAGGTGAACAATTTTATAAATGAATTAGACCTAACAGACATATATAGGTCATTGTACCCCAAAGCACAAGGTTATACGTTCTTCTTTGGTGCTCATGGAACATTCTCCAGGATAGATCATAGACTGGGGCACAAAACAGGTCATTATAAATTTAAAAACACTGAAATTATTCAAAGCACTTTCTCTGATCACAATGGAATGGAGCTTGATTTCAATAACCACCAAAGAATGAGAACATTCACAAACATATGGAAATTAATTAACACAATCTTAAACAACTAGTGGATCAAAGAAGAAATTGCTACAGAAATCAGTAGCTATCTGGAAATGAATGAAAATGAGAATACAACTTATGAGAACTTATGGAATGGGCAAAGGCTGTGCTGAGAGGGAAATTTATTGCTCTAAATGCTTATATTAAAAAACAAGAAAGAGCAAAAATCAAGGACTTAACTGCTCACCTAGAGGAACTTGAGAAAGAACAGCAAACAAACCCCAAAGCAAATAGAAGAAGAGAAATAACAAAGATTAAAGCAGAGTTACATGAATGGGAGAACAAAAGAACAATAGAAAGAATCAATAAAACCAAAAGTTGGTTCTTTGAGAAAATCAATAAAATTGAAGGGCCAATAGCAAGACTGACATAGGAAAAAAGAGTGAGGATGCAAATAAAATCAGAAATGAGAAGGGGTGCGTTACCACAGACCCTGAATAAATAAAAGAAACCCTAAGAGGATATTATGAACAACTATACGTTAACAAACCAGACAACTTAGATGAAATGGACAAACTGCTGGAAACACACAAACAAGCTACAATGACTCAGGAAGAAATTGAAGATCTCAACAAACCAACCACAAGTAAAGAGATTCATTCCATCAATCATCAAAAATCTTATTCAAAGAAAAGCCCAGGGCCAGACGGCTTCACAGGGGAATTTTATCAAACATTCCAAAAAGAACTAACACCAATCCTGCTCAAACTTTTCCAAAAAATTGAGGAAAAAGGAACTCTAACTCATTTTATGAAGCTATTATCATTTTAATACCAAAACTGGGTAAAGATGCTATAAGAAAGGAAAACTATAGGCCAATCTCTCTAATGGACATAGATGCAAAAATTCTCAACAAAGTATTAGCAAATTGAATCCAACAACACATTAAAAGAATTATACACCATGACAAATGGGGTTTATACCAGGAATGCAAGGATGGTCCAACATAAGAAAATCAATTAATGTAACACTGCACGTTAATAAATCGAATGGGAAAAATCACATGATCATCTCTACCAATGCTGAAAAAGCATTCGACAAATTCAACATCCTTTTCTGATAAAAACACTCCAAAAGTTAGGAATCAAAGGTAACTACCTCAGTATGATAAAGGGAATATATGAAAAACCGATAGGCAGCATCATACTCAATGGAAAGAGACAGAAAACTTTCCCCCTAAGATCAGGAATGAGACAAGGATGCCCACTGTCACCACTATTATTCAACATTGTCCCAGAAGTTCTAACTAGAGCAATCAGGCAGGACAAAGAAATAAAAGGCACCCAAACTTGAAAGGAAGAAGTAAAACTTTCATTATTTGCAGATGACATGATATTATACTCAAACAGTTTATATAGGTTGGATAGTAATACTTGGAAGATCTTGAGAAATCTACAGCAAAGTTACTTGAGCTAATAAACAAATTCAGCAAGGTGGTGGGATATAAAACTAATGAACAAAAATCAGTAACATTTCTATACACAAGCAATGTGCTAGCTAAGGGGTCAGTTAAGGAAAAAATTCCATTCAAAATAGCAACTAAAAGAATCAAGCACATAGGAATGAACTTAACTAAGGATGTAAAGGACTTGTACACAGAAAACTACATAACATTGCTAAAAGAAATCAAAGAAGATCTAAATAGGTGGAAAGACATTCCCTGTGCATGATTAGGAAGGCAAAATATAGTTAAGATGTCAATTCTACCCAAATTGATCTACAGATTAAACACAATACCAATCAAAATCCCAACAACCTACTTTGAAGACTTGGAAAAGCTAGTTACCAAATTCATCTGGAAGGGAAAGAGACCCTGAATAGCTAAAAGCATCCTACAAATGAAGAACAAAGTGGGAGTATTAATACTCCCTAACTTTAAAACCTATTATAAAGCCACAGTGGTCAAAACAGCATGGTACTGGCACAAAGACAGAAGCATTGACCAACGGGATTGAATTGAAAGTGCAGAAATAGACCACCAAATCTATAGTCAACTGATTTTTGACAAGGCCCCCAAATTCTCTGAACTGGGACAAAATAGTCTTTTCAATAAATGTGCATGGAAGAATTGGATAGCCAAAAGAATGAAAGAGGACCCCCTATCTTACACCCTACACAAAAATTAACTCAAAGTGGATCAAACTCCTAAATATAAGAACTAGCGCCATAAAGATTCTAGAAGACAATGTAGGGAAACATCTTCAAGACCTAGTATTAGGAGGTAGCATCCTAAACTTTACACCCAAAGCACAAGCAACAAAAGAAAAAATAGACAAATGGGAACTTCTCAAAATCAAATGCTTCTGCACCTCAAAACACTTTGTCAAAAAGGTGAAGAGGCAGCCAGCTCAATGGGAGAAAATATTTGGAATCACATATCGGACAAAAGTTTGATATCCTACATACACAAAGAAAACACACAACTCAACAACAGAAGAACAAACAACCCAATTATAAAATGGGCTAAAGATATGAATAGGCATTTTTCTGAAGAGCAAATATAGATGACTCAAAAGTACGTGAGCAGATGTTCATTTTCATTGGCTATAAGGGAAATACAGATCAAGACTACAATGAGATATCTCCTCACACCTATAAGAATGGCTGCTATTAAACAAACAGGAACCTATAAATGTTGGAGAAGATGTGGAGAAATTGGGACACTTATGCACTGCTAGGGGGAATGTATAATGGTGCAGCCACTATGAAAGACTGTTTGCTGGTTCCTTAGGAAACTAAATTGCCCTATGACTCAGAAGTAGCACTACTTGGTATACACCCAGAAGAGCTGAAAGCAATGACACAAACAGACATTTGCACATCAATGTTCATAGCAGCATTATTCACAATTGCTAAAAGATGGAAACAAACCAAATGCTCATCAACAGATGAGTGGATCAACAAAATATGGTGTATATATATATATATATATATATATATATACACGATGGAATATTATACAGCAGTAAGACGAAATGACATCCTGAAACACATGACAAGATGGATGAGCCTTGAGGACAAAATGCTGAGTGAAATAAACCAGACATAAAAGGATACATACTGTATGATTCCATTTTTATGGCCATGCTAAAGGTAAAATCAGAGGCTTATAGAATATAGGGGACTTAGAGATACATAGGTAGAGATGGGCGAATGGTTAGCTAATTAGGTTGAACTCCAATGTAAGGGAATAGATAGAAGTGAAAGCACTAAGACTACTTTCCAGAAACCTACAACCTCCAGATGGGTTCCTAGGACAGATAAGAGCTGAAGCCCAGAGAGGCCAGCCTCTCCAGAACATCAGCTAGTTCCATCCCCCTATCCTATATTGTCAACACCCCTTTCTAACTCGAAAAAGTTAAAGGGCATAGCCCAAATACCCCTAAAGACTGGGAGAAGAATCAAAGAAGGATTTAACAAATGAGTACAGCTGCCAAATCATTATACTGATATTTCTTTTAAGTTGCCAGTGTCTTGGTGCAGCTAGAAGGAAAAACCTAAAATTGTGGAACAGTAACTCATACCAAACTCTGAAATCTGTGCTAATAACTAACTGTTAAAAAGGACTTGGAAATTTATTGCTTTTTTGTATATATATTTCATAATAAAAAATGTTAAAAGAAAAGACATAAGCAGCAATATCAGATCTACATACATTTCCTAGTGAGGAGACACTTTTGATGTATTCTCCATTCACTTAATGAATTTCCAAGGTGGAGAGGAAATTAAAAAAAATCCAAGACCCTCATGAGGCGTTGTTGTTTTGGCACCTCGCGTCTGAGGGCACTGGAAAACAGATGGAGGTAAACCCAATAATCCTTCTAACACCACGCAGAATAGTCGTTTTTATTAGCTTAAGACAACAACTGTTTCTGTATGAAAAGACCAGTATTTAAATATTGAATGATGTGAGACCACTTTCTTTCATTTGTTCCAGTACAGATGGCTTATCACTGTGCTTTCATGGTGGAAAATAAACACCATAAACAGAGTTTATGGCCATAAACAGAGGAAATGTTTTGTTTTGTTCTTTTAAGCTTCTTCTCAAATCTCCCAAGGAGATAAGACCTATTGCCCCTAATTCAAGTGCCAGTAGTATTTTTGGAGGTAAAATATTATAAATTTTCAATTCCTTTCTTTTTTTTTTAACATGGGCAGGCACCGGGAATCAAACTCGGGTCTCGGGCATGGCAGGTGAGAATTCTGCCACTGAGCCACCGTTGCACCACCCCAGGCCTATTTCTTTTTATCCACAAAATCTAGTTCCATTTGCAAGGAGAGCTCTGCATTTCCCCTCAGAGAATGTTACAGTCTTATTTAGAATAATATATTTCCCAGTTCATTTATGGGCTGCTTAACCATACTGCTGGGTGCACTCAAACACTGGGGACTGGTGATACTTAGCTGAAGTTCCCATTCACAGAAGAGAAACACTTTAGGCAGAAATTCATTAGACACACCAGATGTTTTTAACGAAAATCCTCACTGGTGCTCTTTTATGATCTTTCTTAAAGAAAATATGGTATTACTCAGGTGGTTAAAATATGACCATGCTGATAATAACCATATCTTACATTTGTATGCAAAATAAATGTTTGAGACCCTTTTAAAGTTCAATTACTGTTGAGATTTTCTTCTGACTTGTACATATTGAGTACCTAATGAACTTATGTTGGTTTAACAAGAAAATATTTAACTGGCCAGTGTGAAATGTCTTCTGAATTTAGTAATGTCATGATGATTTGTGATTGGTGATAGAAATACTAGACACTATTCATGTATTTTCAATTTATATATATATATATATATGATACTTTTCAATGCTTTTAAATATCTTATATTTTTTCTATGGCTAGCATTTTGGCATACCTCAAACCCCATTTGACATTTCTTGAAGACTTTGTAATGGTTCTAGCCACAGAATATATTTCCCTTCCCAGTGATCAATCCCTTCTGCTACCACCCCAAATTCCAAGTTTTTTTTTCGTCTTCAAGACTGCTATTTTCAAACAGCAATGATTCTAAGTTGATAATGACTGAGTCACAGATTCAAAAGAATATTATAGCTGAAGAGGACATCAGAGAAGACCTTGATCTTACCAACTTCCCACGTGAAGATGGTGGTTATTCGTTAGGTCACTTCTCTCATTATTTCCTCTACTTTCTGAGAGAAAAATATAATTAGGGCAAGTTCAAAATCTATGATACTCTGTAGTGGAGCAAAACCTTGCAAATGCCTTTGTAGTACCAGCCCTGATTGCTATTCTATTTGTCTAACTGCCAGTTTTGTAATTTCCATTATATTTCCAAATAATTGTCTTTTATCACCTAACCGGTGAAGAGCACTATGGCATACATGGCCATAAAATGACTTTATCTCATTTTTAATGTAGTTCAGAGGCTTCAATCATCGGTTTGTGGATGGTCATTCTAACGTTTTCCTGCACTGTCCATTGCTTTTCTTTAGTTCCCTTATTAGATAGTTTCTGTCTTTCCAATAAGACACTCATACACTGAAGCCTGGTCATGAATCTATTCTACCAGATAATACAGTGAGAATGTGCTTCATGTCAAAAAAAGCAAAGTAATTCTGTATGTTACCTACATAATATATATATATATATATTTATACATACTATATATATAGTATGTATATATTACCCACACTAGTATATAGACACTTGAGTCCAAAATGTAGCTCTCAGACTCACTGCCCAATATAGTAGTCACCAGTTATATGTGGCCATTGAAATTTATAATTAAAATGAAAAAAAATTAAAAATTCAGTTCCACAGTAGCATTAGCCAAATTTCAAGTGCTTGGCAGTCACATGTGGCTGATGGTCACTGAATGGGACAGGGCGGATATAGAACATTTTCATGATTACAAAGTTCTATTAACAGCACTGTTCTAGAACCTTCTTCCTGTTATTTTCTCTCTCAGAAATTCTGGGTACTTTTATGCTCTTTTCATTTCTCTAAGCCAATTATACTAATACAGTATGTTTCTGCAGAGGATTTATCACTATCTGATTTTTTTGTTTATGTGTTTATATTTATTAGAATGAGAATTCCATATTGATCAACTCTCTATCCTCAATGCCTAGAAGAGTGTCTGACACACAGTAAGCATTTTATAATTTTGTTCATTTGTTGAATGAATGAATGAATGAATGACATCTGGTTAAGCAATCTGATTTTACCTTGCATTTCTAAATTTAGAATATGACTTCAATGCAATTTGGACTACTCTAGAGAACATGGAGGCTAAGATTTCCCATCCAAAGCCTTGCTCTTAAGTTCCTTTTCTCAAGTGGGCCATGAGATGGAAAAGGGGACTGAAGGGAAGCAGAAGTACTTCCTAGGGGCCCAAGGCTATTCGAGTACCTGCTAAACACCAGGGTAAGGCAGGAGGGATGGCGTCTTAGGCATTTTGGAGGTGAAAAAACAGTGACTCAGAGAGATGAACAAACTTGCCCAAAGTCAGAAAGTTAACAAACGGACTGAAATGAAGAGGAATGTGTTGATTTTCAAAACACTCCTAACAGAATAAAACAAAAGGCAAAATATACCCCTATATTCTGTGTTTCTAGAAAGGAGGCGTGGTCTGAATTCTCTTTTATATATTCTGTCAAGTCTATTTCAATGCTTGAAATATTACAAGTAAATATTACAAGTAAATATTACAAGCAAGTAAAACTTGCTGCCTTGACTGCCTAATTTCCCCACGTCTTTGGGGGAGATTTTCATGATTTTACAGAGTAAAGATGACCAGCTTGAAGGGTTAGCACTTACCAACATTTTGGGAAATGGGACCATGTTATTAGCTACTTAGGAAATTATAAATATCATCAAGGGGAAGAATAAATTTCCCTTTTACTAGCACCAGAAGACATCAAGTCTATGTTATTCATGCAAAATACTATGAACCTAATACAAAATTCCCAACAAAATCCAATTAATTCAGACATTTTGTCATTGAGAATTAATGAATATGACACAGAATAGTGAACAAATCTGCAAATCTTTGAATCCGAACATCTGCAAATCTCTTAACAGATGCAATTATAAGGGGATAACTGAAATGTCCTTCAACAGAGACACAGAAAGAGAGGTTAGAAAATACAGAGGCAGGTTAAAATTCATTAAAGCGAAGATGACAATAAGGCCAGTTCTAAATATCTGACCAGTAGAAGGAGAAAAGGCCGTGATGAGAATAAAGTGAAGAACATGATCTATAATGATGGAACATAAAATGCACAACCCTAAAAAACAGGCGGATGGCTGCCCTGTCTGTACATAAGGACTTTTAGGCGTTCTGCAATAAGTAATTTCAACTTGTTAGAGTAGACTGGTGTGCTGGTCTGACTCTGTGTTAACCCCAGAAAAGCCATGCCCTTTGATCCTCATTCAGTATTGCTGGGTGGGAGCATTTTGATTGTTTCCATGAAGATGTGACCCACCCAATTGTGGGTGGTAGCTTTTGATTAGATGATTTCCATGGAGGTGTATCTCCACCCACTGAAGGTGGAGTTGCTTACTGGAAAGCTTTAAAAGAGGAAACATTTTGGAGAGAGTCCCTTTTTGGTAGAGCCACGAGAAAGCCAGCAGATGCCGCCATGTTCGCCATGTGCCCTTCCAGCTGAGAGAGAAACATTGAACGTCGTCGGCCTTCTTGAACCAAGGTATCTTTCTCCAGACACCTTTGATTGGACATTTCTATAGACTTGTTTTAACTGAACTGTAAACTAGCAATTTATTAAATTCCCCTTTTTTAAAAGCCATCCCGTCTCTGGTATATTGCATTCTGGAAGCCAGCTAACTAGAACAACTGGGTCTTGAAGGATTTTGATAGGAGAGGAATAGGTGATATTTTGGTTATGGGAAGAGCAAGAGGATAGCAAAACCTTTACTGTATGTATGTGTATCAAACTCTTATCTGCCTCAGCCTGTCAGGGAGCCATGTCGACGACAGGCCAACCAGAAAGGCACTGCAGTCTGGCAAAAGTTGAGGATTTTATCTTAAGCCTAAGCAACATCAACAATGCAGAAAAATTATTTAAAGATCAAAGTGTGAAATGACTTTACTTTCTCTTAAAGAAAGTTATGCACTTACAATTTCTAAGACTGCTAAACTCTTGAAGGCTCATCTGTCATAAATCCACTAGATGAAAAAAATTAATGTGTATAGCTATACACACATATATGCTATGTATATAGATATAATATTTATACATAATTTATGTTTATGCCATATATATTACTAAATTATATGTATATGTATTTTTGAAACACAATGCTGTGGAAAGGGCTATACATATATTTTTAAACCATTTCCACTAAGTGGTATACTTCAAAAGAGTCCATGTTAACTGTAGATTCTCACCTTTACAATGGCCACTCTATTGCACAGATAATTGGAAGAAAAGTGTAGCTGATGAGCATACGTGATAATGGAGCCAATACATGGAGACAATAATATTTAGTATTTCTTGGAGAGAGTTGGAACGTTTTGCCATTAAAGTGTGACTTTTACTTTATGTTATATAGAAAAGTTCAATGCAATAATAGAAGGGCCTCAGAGTTTGTTACAAGCTGGTCACAAAGCTGAGAACAAAGCTTTCAGTTAAAATGCCACTGCAGCATTGCCATAAATGTATGTTAATTAAATATAAACTAACAATGCTTGCCAAGTATTTATCAAGGATTTTAACTTTGTCAGTGTTTTTCACCTTTTTATTGTAAAACAAAATAGATACAGCAAACCACAGAAAACAAACATATAGAATTATTATAAGGTGAATACCATTCCTGTCAAGAAATAGAAATTTCGGCAGCCCAGAGGCCCCTTCCATGCGTCCCATCCCAATTGCAACTCTTTCCTCTCCCAATAAGTAGCCATTATCCTCACTTCTATAGTAATCACTTCTTTGTGTTCTTTAAAAAGAGACTTTTTCACCCAAATGATCGTGCTAGAGTCCACAGTTTGTTTTTAACTACTTAAAAAAACTGATATGTGTATTTGCCTCCCAGGGCTTCTTTGACAAATATTACACAGGGGGTTGGTTTAAACAATGGGAATTTATCTCATGATTTCTTCTCCTTCTGGCATCTACTTCTCCTGCTGTCATCTGTGTCTCTGTCTAGATTTCTTCTCCTTATAAGGACTTCAGCAATCATGATTAAGTTTAGCCTCGTCTAAATAGAATCTTTGAAGACCCTATTCACAAATGACTCCAAATTTTGGCTAATAATAATATCTTCAATGTCCTATTTACAAATAGGTTTACACCCACAGGAACACAGATGAAGAGTTGAATATGTCTTACGCGAGTATGAGTCAATTCCCGATGATATGTAGATTAAAAATCTACAGTTTTAATCTACCGTTTCTCTCTCCTTTCTTTTCTTTACAATTTATCTGCTTGAGAATCCAGGTTGCAGAGTTTCCCTTGGTCTGGATTTTGCTGATTGCATATTCATGATGTCGTTCAAAATGTTTCCCTTTGTGAGCAGCTGGACCCAGAGGAATGGTGAGACTTGGTTTCAATCCCTCTGCCAAGAAGGTAAGAGGTGGCATGCTGTTCATCCGGAGGACCACCGTTCAGTCATTTATCTTTCTGATGTTAACAGCCACTGGTGATGAATTATTTCATTTCTTTTTCATTTAGTAGTTGGAACTTTTTTTTTTTTTAGATACATTCCACTGTTACCCAGTGATACAGTTCATATGAGTCAGAGTCATGTACTTGATTCCTTCCCTTTATTAGCTGGTTTTGCAGATAATGAGTTGGAAAATGACCAGCTGTTTTTTTTTTAGTATTACCATGAACTCATGGATCTAAACATATTTTCTGAGTTCCAACCTACTGCAATTATTATTCTTTTTAAGTTTGTCTCATGGTAGCCTCTTCAAGTTCTCTCCTGCGTCCCTTCAATATGACCCTGATAATCTTTGATAGTTTTCATACCTGGATTGACAAGATGTTCCAGGTTCACTGAGTTCATTTTGTACATTTCCTGACCCAGACTTAGAATCAGCCACTTCTCCAAGAAGCTCTGAGTGCTATTAGTAGGGAATTGGGCAGTAGGGATTCTCACTGCTACTGGGCCATTGTCTGTCTGTCTGTATGTATGTATGTATGTGTGTGTGTGTGTGTGTGTGTGTGTATTCCTCTGTTTTGTGTATTCCTGGTTCTCAGAAAGAGAGGATGATACAAGTAGAACATCCTATTAGTATTTATTTACTTAGCCCACATTAAACACAACAGCTTAGATAAAAATACTAATATTACCAGTATCAATAACTATCAGTATGATTGCTGAAAATTCAGATTATCGTTTTGCATTTGCTCTCCATATATCTTTCCAATTATTTAGATTTGTAATATATCTGCAATGGTTGAGCATCTAGCCATAACATACTATCTCTCTCTCTCTTAACTCTCATTTTAGTTCTATAGGCAACTAAACATTTACTATGCACACTGGTTCTTATAAATGTCTGTTTTGTTTTGAATTGTCTGGAGCTTATTCTCTACTACGTTATATAAGAAGAACTCATGGGAATAATATGTGCTGAGTTCCTATTAATTGAAAACAGTTTGTCTCTGCTTTTATACTTGAAAGACAGTTTCTTTGGATATAAGATTCTCTGCTCAATTGTCTTTTATTGAGAATCTTAAATATTTTACTCCTTTGTGGGTTTTTCTTTATTTTGCCATAAAGTGTTGCATCTGAAAAGTGTGACAGTAATCTTTCTTTTCCTTAAGTCACTTGCTCTTTTTGTCTAAATGTTTAAGGATTTTTTTTTTCTTTAAAGCCCAGTTAATTTACTAGAATATTTTTTTGATGTTGGTCATTTTGAGTTGACCAAGTATGAGTCGACTCATACATTGTCAAATATGTGGTATGCTCTTTCAATATGTAATTTTAAGTACTTTTTATTTCCAGAAGTTTTTCATTACTGGTCTTAGTATTTGTTCTGCTCCCTTAGTGTTTCTTAAGAGTCTCATTATCCATACGTTAGATCTTCTTTGACTGTTGACAATATTGACACTTTTTGTTAAATCCTTTTTATAGTTTTCTTCATTCCTTTTTTGGGGGTGGGGGTGGGGGAGCATGGTCCAGGAATTAAACCCGGGTCTCCCGAATGGAAGGCGAGCATTCTACCACTGAACTACCTGTGCTTACTTCATTCCTTTTGACCTTCAAAGTTTTGCATTTTAGCTCATTTTGAAATAGCACTTTTCACTTTTGACCCCACTTTTTTTTTTTTTTTTTTACTTTCTGGCATACTTTAATTTGTCTGTAGGGATACTGTTTTGCCCCATGTTCCTTTTTTAACATTTTATTTTAAGATACTTTCAAATTTACAGGATGGGTGCAAAATAATACAAGTCCCATACAGAGAACTCCTACATACTCCAACCCTGATATCTAGATCTGCCAATTTTACATTTTGCCACCTTTGACCTCATTCTTTTCCTTTCTTCCTTTCTTTCTCCCTCCCTCCCTTTCTTTCTTATCTAAACATGAGAGCAGGCTGTACACATCACACTCCTTGAGCACATAATACTTCCATGTACATTTTCTACAAATAAGGATATTCACTTATGTAATCACCTTAAGTACAGTTATCAAGTGCAAAAAATTTAACATTGATATAAAGCTTACATTCTCTATTCCAATTCTTTCTTATGTCCCAGTAATATCCTTATGAGCCTTTTCTCCTCCATTTTTTGATCCTATCCAGTACAACAAACTGTATTTGGTTGTCATTATCTCTTAAGTTTCTCTTTCTTTTTCTATTGTGGAAACATATATAGAACATAAATGTTCCCATCCCAAGCCCTCCCAAGCATATTGTTCAGTGGGATAGTCACAATCACAACATGGCAGTACCCTCAGCACCATCCATCATGAGAACTTTCCCTTCACTGCAAAAAAAAAACCCTACACTCACTTGCATTAAGTCCCCTTAGCCCCTGCCCCCACACCTCTGGTAACCTGTACTCTACTTTCTGACCAAGAGTTTGCACAGCCTCTGATATTTTCTTTGTGATTACCATGGGGCATACATTTAACATCCTAAATTTATAACAATCTTGTTTTCTCTGACACCAATTTAACTTCGATACTATACACAAACCATTTTCCTATACCACTCTGCCTCCCGCATCTTTATGCAGTTCTTGTTACAAATTATACAATTATTTATCATGAGTCTAAAACCACGTTATGCATTTGCCTTTTAAATCCTATGGGAACTTAAAACTGGAGTTACAAACCAAAAATACAATAGTACTGATACTTATATTCACTCATGTCGTTATCTTTACTGGAGTTATTTCTTCATGTGGTTTCAGTCAATTGTCCCTTCAGCTTGCAGAACTCCCTTTAGCATTCCTTATTGGGCAGTGATGATGAATTCCCTATTTTTGTTTATTTGGAAATGTCTTAATTCCTACCTCATTTTGGAAAGTCAGTTTTTCCAGATACAGAATTCTTGGTTGGCAATATTTTTGCTTTCAGCACTTTAAATAGTCTTCTCGCTGCCTTCTTGCCACCATGGTTTCTGATGAGAAATTGGCACTTAATTTTTATCGAGGCTTCTTTATATGTGACACGTTGCTCCCCTCTTGCAGCTTTCAGAATTCCCTCTTTATCTTTGGATCTGACAGTTTGATGGTAGCACAATGCAGGTAGGTTATTTGAGTTTACCCTGTTTGGAGTTCACTGAGGATCCTGGAAGAATATTATCATCTTTCACTTAATTTGGGAAGTTTTCAGCCATTATTTCTCTGAATATTTTCTCTGTCCCCTTCTCTCTTTCTTCTTCTTCTGGGGCTCTCACAATGTGCACACTGGTATACTTGATGGTATCCCACATGTTTCTCAGGGTCTGTTCACTTTTCTTCATTCTTCCCTCTTTCTGCACCTCAGAATGGATGATTTTAATTGCCTGATCTCCAAGTGTCCAGATTCTTTCTTCTGCCAGTTCTAATCTGCTGCTGAACCCCTCTAGGGAATTTTTAATATGTTACTGTGTTCTTTGGCTCTCTTTGGCTTCTTTTAATAATATCCACCTCTCTACTGATAATCTCTTTGTGTTCATCTATCATCTTCCTGATTTCCTCTAGTTTCTTACCCATGGTTTCCCTTAGCTATTTGAGCACATTTAGGACTGTTCAAGTTTCCTAGGCTACTTAAAGCAGATACCATGAAATGGGTTGGTTTAAACAATGGGAATTTATTAGCTTACAGTTTGAGGCCAAGAAAATGTACAAACCAAGGCATCATCAAGGTGATGCTTTCTTCCTGAAGAAAGCTCCTGTGACACAAGGCAGTACACATGGTGATGTTTGCTGGTCTCTCCCTTCTCTCCTGGGCTTTTCCATTTTCAGCTTCTTCATTCTGTGGCTTTCTCTTTCTGTATTCATTCCATTTATAAAGGACTCTAGGCTATAATCCAGTAGTAGGATTAAGACTCATCGTTAATGAGGTGGCTTACATCTTAACCGAAGTAGCCTTATCAAAAGGTCCTACTTACAATGGGTTTACACCCACAGGAATGGATTAGATGTAAGAGCATGTTTTTCTGGGGTATATATAGCTTCAAACCACAAGAACCATTTTATAAAAGGTTCTGTCTAGAATGCCCCAGGTCTGATCCTCCTCATTGATGGCTTCTAACATTTTAATCCCCTCCTTTGCCTGGGTTATCACTTTCTGTTTCTTTGTATGTTTTGTTGGAACCTGGACATTTTGATATTTTAATGTGTTTCTGATGGTATTTAAACTCTGAGGCATCTATACCTGAAGGCTGTGGTCAACTAGAATTATGACAAAACTTTCCTTGAATGCCAGGAACTAATGAAAAAAAGAAGGAAAACTAGAAAACACCTTCCCAGGTCTTTGCAGATTAACTTGTGCAAGTACTTTCTTTCAGGATTTATACATATCATGAGTTTGGAGAATAGCTACAGGCCAAAGCATAAGGGATTCCCTGTCCTTTGTTTTTTCACATGAGCAGGCACCAGGAATTGAACCCGGGTCTTTGGCATGGCAGGCGAGAATTCTGCCACTGAGCCTCTGTAGCACTGCCCCCCATTCCTTTTTATGCACGCCTCTTTTCTTGGGTGTGTGTGGCCCTATTTCCCCTGGTTATACGGATACATTTAAATGTCCCCACTTTCCTAGGAAAGAGTTTTGTCTGGTCCTGGGCCCTGCACTGTATGTCCTGCAGCCAGCAATCTCTTGTCCCAGGCAGCATGACTTGACTGTTCTCCCACCATGTTCTGCAGTTGAACTCTGTGAGCCACTTTCTCTACACGCAAGGTGAGTCCTGGGCAGTGTGTCCCTCAAGTCACCACCAGAAAGACTGGGTCACACACACATGCTCCCAGTACGGGCTTGAGGGTTTCTCTGCTCCTGCAGAAATGTGACCAGAGGCCTACACTGGATGCATGGGCTGGGTCTATGCCACGCCTCTGCGGTTGGGGGAGGAGCCAGCAGGGTGCCTGAGTGCCTCTGCTTTTTTTAAAAAATTTATTTATTAATTAAAAAATAAAATAAACCAACATACATAGTCAGTAATTCACAATATCATCACTTAGTTGCATATTCATCATTTCTTAGAACATTTGCATTGATTCAGCAAAAGAAAAAAGACAATAGAAAAAGAAATAAAACAAACACAGGAAAGAAAAAAAAAAAAAGATTATACCTACCATACCCCT
>PVIY010011720.1:0-64359 GCA_004026745.1 Myrmecophaga tridactyla
TTTATTTTTTATTACATATTCAATAATCCCAATTCAATTTTCTATTTCCAAGTGTTCTGTTTGCTTTCTCTGTAGACTCTTGTTAATGTACTTTATTTCTTCTGATTTTTGTGATTTTGTGTTTCAAATGTGCTTATTTGAACTTGTATTTAAGATTATTAGAGAGATAATTTGAGCCATTTTCATCCACAGAAGATTTTTATCTGCTTCTGAAGGATACTTACTGGGTTCACGTAAACTCATTACTAGTATTTTTCTGTTTGTAATTCTGCAATCAGCACATCATTTGGGTGCAAACCTGCATGGAATTTGGCTGTGATCATCAATATGCAAAGAAGCCAGCTGTTCAAGCATGTTCCCAGGCCAGGTCAGACAAAATGTCACATGGGTTTTTATTTCGGTGTCTATGTATGTACATGATTTTGAGGGTATTTGAAGGGGGTATTATAGTTAGATTCATGTATCTAATTGGCCAGGTGATGGTGCCCAGTTACTTGGTCAAGCAAGCATTGGCCAATCCATTACTGCAAGGACATTTCAGGGCTGGTTAATAAACCAGAAAAACTGTTTATTAAATCATCAGCATGTTTAGTTCATTCATGGCTGATTACATGTACAGTCAGCCAGGGGAAGTGTCATTCTGAATTAGTGATATTTTACCTAATCAATTAAAGGCTTTAAAGGAGGAGCTAGAAGTGAGACAATTTCTCCCCGCTTGGGCTGGCCAGGCTGTGGGGGATACATTGAAGACCTTCATAGAAGCTGTCAGCTCGCAGCCTGTCCTATGGAATTTGAGCTTGTGCATCCCCACAGTTGCATGAGAACATTTATAAACTCTCATATTTACAGATATCTCCTGTTTCCCTAGAGAATCCTGAATAATACAGCTTGGTACTAGGAGTGGGATGGTTCTTGAGAAACAGAATCTTAAAAATGGGTTTTTGCAATTGGTTTTCTACTCTGATTAGACTCAAAGGCACTAATGACTCTATTTCCAATAATCAAGATGGCACTGACAATCCATGTGCAAGTTGGCAACAGAGATATGCAAAATATCACCATTTGATTCTGCTAATTGTTTGTTTATATGAAGCAAGGTTCTGGGTGACACTGTTGACTCCTTGACAGTTTTTTGGAGTTTAAAGGTAAAATGATGTTGGCTGGTTGTTCCTAGATAGGCTGGATATAGTTATAGTAGAAATGAATGAGCTGAAGCCTTCAAATCTGAAAATTAAATGTTGTTTTAGTTTGCAAGCTTCTGGTGTGCAACATACCTGAAACAGAATGGCATTTTAAAATGGGAATTTATTAAGTTGAAAGTTTACAGTTCTAAGGCTGTGAAAATATCCAAATTAAGGCAAGGCTATTAAGATGTTCAAATTCAGGCATCCAGGGAAAGATACCTTGGTTCAAGAAGGCTGATGATGTTCATGTTTCTCTCTCAGCTGGAAAGGCACGTGGCAACGTCTGCTAGTTTTCTCTCCAGGAATCTTCAATGGCTTCCCTGGGGCTCTGGCCATTCTGTGGTGTCTGTTGGTTCTGTTACTTTTTCCAAATGGTTTTCTGTTTAAGGGCTCCAGTAAGCAAACCCACCTTCAATAAGTGAAGGAACAGCTCCATGGAAACTATCTAATCAAAAGGTACTACCCACAATTGGGTGGGTCATATCTCCATGGAAAAAATAACAAAGAATCTCCCCAACAATATTGAATGAGGATTAAAGGACGTGGCTTTTCTGGGGGTACATAATAACTTCAAACTAGCACAAATGCTGTATGAAAGATTAAAAAGTTTCTATGTGTGCTCTGAAAGAAAATCTTATTTCCTGTAGTTGCATAGTTGAGATTGCTGAAAAGCAGACCCAGAGTCTCATTGTGCAAGTAGCAGCTGTATAAAGTAAGCTACAATCTCAATCTTACAGTGTGTCTTCTGTTAAACTAAAGGCATTGATTGGAAAAGAATGGGAACCTGAAAATTGAAATGGGGACATATGGGTTGATAATGATGGCAGTGGGGACATTGGAACCCTGGATTCTGCTGAGTTTTTGCTAGATAAATTTCTAATGTGGTAACAGGATTAATATCTCTATACAGTAGTGAAGGCTGTTTCTCCAGGAGATGTAGTTCCAGGCTTAGCAGGAAAGAAGTGTTAATCTCCTTAGGTGGAGGCTGGATGGCAGAGTCATTAAGACAGACTGGAGGTCAGGAAGTTGAATCCATAAGGCAGGCTGGAGACCAGGATCTTCGAAGAAGCATGATTGGAAAATTGGTGACTAAGTTGTCTGGAGAAGAGGTATATGGATAGACTTTTCTGAATGGACATAAAAACTTGATCATATTTATGTCCCATGTGAATGCTCACCAGGGCATGACTTTGGCAAAGGAAGATTTTGATAATCAAGTGGATAAGGTGACCCATTCTGTGGAAACCAGTCAGCCTCTTTCTGCAGCAACTCCTGCCATTGCCCAATGGGTTTATGAACAAAGCGTTCATGGTGGTAGGGATGGAGGTTTTTCACGGGCTCAGCAACATGGATCTGCTCACCAAGGCCAATGTGACTATAGCCACTGCTAAGTGTCCAGTCTGTCAGCAGCAGAGGTCCACACTCAGTCCACAATATTGCACCATTCCCTGAGGTGATCAACCTGGTACCTGTGTCAGATTGATTACATTGGACCATTTCCATTATGGAAGGGGCAACAATTTGTCCTAACTGGAATAGACACACACTCCGGATATGGGCTTGCCTCTGCTACATGCAATGCTTCTGTAAACCTACCATCTGTGGACTTATGGAATGCCTCAATTGTCTTGATATTCCACACAGTATTGCTTCTGATTAAGGAACCCACTTCACAGCAAATGAAATGTGGGAATGGGCACATGTTTATAGAATTCTCTGGTCTTACCAGGTTCCCCATCATCCAGAGGCAACTGTGTTGATAGAGTGGTGGAATGGCCTTTTGAATACCTAATTACGATACAACTAGGTGGCAATACTTTGCAGGGCTGGGATGATGTTCTCCAGTGTATGCTCTGAATCAGCATCTTGTTTTTAGTGCTGTTTTTCCCATAGCAAGGAGTTATAGGTCCAGGAATCAATGGGTGGGATCCTACTGATTTAGAAAAAATTTTGTTTCTCATCCCTTCAACCTTAAGCTCTGCTGGCCTAAAGGTCTTAGCTCCAAAAAGAAGAGTACTTCCACCAGGAGACACAGTGATTCCATTGAACTGAAAGTTAAGACTACCACCTGACTATTTTGCTCTCCTCATGCCTTTGAATCAACAAGCAAAGATGGGGATTACTGTACTGGCTGGGGTGATTATTCATAACTCCCAAGGGGAAATAAGACTGCAACTACAAAATGGAGGTAAATAAGAGTTTTCCTGGAATACAGGAGATCTCCTACAGTATCCCTCAGTACTACCATGCCCTGTGGTTGAAGTCAATAGAAAAGTGTAACAACCCAATCCACGCAGGATGACTAATGGCCCAGAAACTTCTGGAATGAAAGTTTAGTTCACCTTATAGGAAAAGGAACCATGGCCAGCTGAGATGTTTGCTGGGTGTAAACGGAACATAGAATGAGTTCGAAGAACAGGTGGTGATAAATATCAACTATGACCATGTTACCATTTACAGAAGTGAGGACTGTAATAGTATGAATATTTGTTTCTTATGAATACATTTGAATTGGTATAAAGCAATATCTTTGTTTTCTTCTCTGTCATATCCCTTTATATGCCATAACTTGGATTGTTCATATTGGAGTATTTAAGTTATAGGATATCAAGTTTAAGATGAAAGTTACCCAAGGACTTGTACCCTATTCTGGAGAGATTTAGTGCATTTTTCATTGTACACAGGACAGTTGAATACTATTAGGTAAAAAATATGTCTGTTATTGTTTTTTATTTAGAGATTAAGTATGGTTTAGGTGATGTGTATAGCTGCTAAGCTGACAAGTGGTAGACTGTGATGGTTATGTTTATGCATCAACTTGGTCGGATAATGTTGCCCAGTTGTCTGGTCAAGCACGCAGTGGCCTAACCATTACTGTAAGGATACTTCATGGACTTATAAGTAAGTTGATTGCATATGTTACTGATTATATCTATAATCAAAGAAGGGCTATATCTTCAGCAGTGGCTGATGTTTCATCCAATCAGTTGAAAGTTTTAAAAGGAAAAGTCACAAGAGAGAATTTTCATCTTTACTTCCCCCAGCCAGCCTCTCCTGGGGAATTCATTGAAGGCCTTCATTGGAGTATCCAGCATGTGGCCTGCCCTACAGAATTTGAACTTTTGCATCGCCACAGTTATGTGAAACACTTTTATAAAATCACATATGTACAGATATCTCCTGTTGATTCTGTTTCCCTAGAGAGCCTTGATTAATACACTTGGTAATTCGGTGTTTAACTTTTTGAAGAACCACTGGACTGTTTTCTACACAGGTTGTATCAGTTTTACATTCCCACCAGCAATTCGCAAGATTCCTCTTTCTCCACATCCCTGCCTACATTTGTTATTTTCCTTGTGTTTTTAAAATAAAACCCATCCTAATAGATGTAAAGTAACATCTCATTCTGGTTGGTCTTTATTTAAATCATTAAAGCTGGGTTTCTGTTGATTGCTTTGCTGCCTTTCTGATCCTGAGTATTGGATCAATTTGATGAGATATCAGAGAGTTACAAGAGAAAGCTTCAGATAAAGTACAACTAAAAGTCACTCAACAAATTATACAAAGCTTTTTATTCATTTCTTTAATATCTAAGTTAAATAACATCCATTTTAACACAAAGCTCTTCAAAATTATTTTCCAGATTAAAAAATTAAAGATTTAATTAAAAAATTAAAAATTAGGCTTTTTCTTGAGATACCAGTATCTTTCAAGATGAGGTGAATTTTAAGACAAGTCTACAGCAGAAAGCGAATCAAGTGAAACAAGCCTAAGCCACGCTAATAGGATATAAATCTGTGTTACACTGTTTATTGATTCTATGCATTTGCTAAATATGATAACTAAGGATGGTGATGTCAAACCTGAAGTATGAGCTTAAATCTGCACTGCAATAAACTAGATCTTTCCAACCATTATTTGGCTAAATAGCATATTACTCCTAGCATCAACAGCTGGTTTGGAATATGGAAAGAGATTGAAGCTAAAACTATTTCAAAGAACAATTAAGTACTTGACATTTTATGTCCCAGTTTATTTTCACACTTGGGTGCTCATAAAGACATAATGAAGTAGATATTTTATCAGATTTTATTTTAAAGATGAATCTTATGACTGTCCTCAGACTAACATACATGAAATATAATTTTAACCAAATGCTGTGGGTCCTACTTGATAGGTCATTCTTATATCTTCCTCATTTTCTTTTTTTAATTTCTATGATGGAAAGTAACCAAACCTTACTTAATTTTTTCACTGCGTTAGTAAACTAATTTACTTGGGCAGTGTGTGTGTGCATGTGTGTGTGCGTGTGTGTATGTATGTGTGGTGTTATGCAAAACTTTGCTAACGATTACAGAAAGAGAAATGGTGAATATAATTTAAGAGATGACTAAAATGAATGTACTTGTGATTCTGGAAAGAAGGCAGAACACCTCTGTATGAAACAAGGACCAGAATCCAGAAAAATCAATGAGCAGGCTAGTTCACTTTTCCAGGTTTATTCAGAAAGAGAGAGGGAACAATGGACAGTGAAAGTAAAGAAAAATACAAGAGAGAAGAAGAGAGAAGATGAGTGGGAGGGGACTGAAAGTGGTGAGGGGAGAAGCAAGTGAAAGGAAGTAAGCTCATGGTAAGAATGAGAATTTCAGAAACAGAATTTCTCATTTTACCTAATCTTCCTGCTACTAGCTTCTTTGTTGCTTTGGGTTAGTAACTTTAATTTGCCTCATTTGTAAAACAGGAATGTTACCAGTACTTATTTCATAGTTGTGAGGTTGTGTTGCGTTACTATAGTAAGTACAATGGAAATATTGTTACTGACAATATTATTCTCCATATCCTTGCTGTTGCGAGAGTTATGTAAATTATGCTCAGGTAGGGCCACTTCTGGTGAATAGGACCTTTGTACAAAGTCAAAAAAGATGAAAATCTCATGGTAATTAGAGAAGAGCCTCCTGTCTTAGTGGGGACACAGAAACTCACTGGCTGGTCCTGCACTTAGGACAATGTCCAGGGCAGAGTGTGCGCTTTCTACATCTTTTATTCCATGTGACCCTGTGTAGAGGCTACCCCTTGGTGAAGGGGATTTTCAGCACTTTTGCTTTACCTACCAATAATGATGCTTCTCCCTACTTGTGATGGTTTGAAAATGTAGGTACCCCAGAAAAGATCATGTTCTTAACTTTGACTCATTCCTGCAGATATGGAACCATTACAAGTAGGATATATATGTGAGTAGGATTTTAACTTAAGCTGAGATGTGACCCATATCATTCATGGTAGGTCTTATCCTCTCGCTGGAGGGTAAAAGAGAGAAGATACATAAAAATAACCCCAGAGAAGCTTAGAGAGACAGATGCTGAAAAAGAGAAACCTAGAAGCTCAGACAGGAAGCCACTGAAGCTAGAAGCTAGCAGCAATGAAACCTGGAAGAGACAAGTAGGTGTTCCGTGTGGCTTCCCTTGTCCCAGAGGGGCTGAGAACGCTGGCAACCATTCTTCAGAGTCCACGTTTCATCCTGTTGATGCCTTCATTAGAACATTTCACAACCAAATTATAAACTTTAACTTAATAAATCCTTATTATAAAAGCCAACCCATTTCTGGTATATTACCTTTCATAAGCTTTAGCAAACCAAAACACTACTCAAGTAGAAAGAGTTTACTGTCACCTTCAAACTTTTCTTCCTGATATCCTCGAGAATTAAGGCCACTTATCCTCTTGTCCATTCCCAATCCAAATTTGTCTGTCCCTCTCCTCACCTTCCATCTCTTCCTCTTATTTCCTTCTCCTCCTTTCCTTTCTCTATTGATCAAGCTTCAGTAATGCAACTGTCAGATGTTTAATGTAATTAGGACCTAAGAGGTTGATCGGGTACTCATAGGCAGATGTGTCTGCAATATTTTTCTATAATACCACTCTGTCATTAATATGGAATTTTGTAATTAAACTTGGAAAAAATCCTGGTAACTTAATATTTTAGAAATTGTAAGAAGACAAAATGACATATTCCATTGTCTGTTGCCATGTACAATTCAGCTTAAGAAGAGAAAATTGCCTATACTGCATATGACTTATAAATTACAGAATAGTTTCTCAAGTGAGATATTAAAATATTAGAGGCACATATATTAGTATCTATATATAAATATATATGTGAAATGATATGATTACCCTTTTAAATGTTAATACATATTTATAAAAAAAATTGTCAGTAGAAATAAATAGCAACCATAGGAGAACAGAATGGTACCAATGAAACCCATTTTAATTAAGTTTCATATTAGTGGGAGAAAAAGAATCTTTCCCTTACTGATGCTATTTTATTTCAGCGATGACAAAAATGCTGTCATAACAGAAAGGCAGTATGTTTCCTTTTATATACTAAAAAGTAGCTCCAAAAATGTCTTGCAATTTTCTAATGCTGCCATGCTCAAATTTATATGTATCATTTTTACCCTAATTAAAATACATACAAAACAATAGGAAGTAAAATAGTACTTAGGGATACATATGGAAGAAAAGTCTACTATAAGAAATTATAAAGAGTGATCCTGTTCAGAGAAACAACTAACCAAACAAAAATTACTGCTAGCTTGCTTCTTTTCTTTATTATGTCTCAAACTTGGTGTTTGCAAACATTGTTTTAAGAGTTTGTTTTCTGGAGGCCTAGGGTAAGAGTAACTTCTTTTTCCAGGGGAGATTTCTGTTTGCTTCTCATGTATACCTCTCAGGAGCATTAGTGGTCTGTGGTCTCTTGACCCCAATTTCACAGCCTTGAAAGTTCCTGGTGCTGTTCATATTTTGCCTAAAATTCTTAGCAGGATGGCTGTTCCAAATTTCCTTGCCTTCTATACTGGGGGGAGATATTTCACATTTTTTATTATTTTAAATCTATCTATCTATCTATCTATCTATCTATCTATCTATCTATCTATCTATCTATCTATCTATCTATCTATCTATCTAATGTATTTTATTTTCTAGGTGTGGTGGTTTGGAGCCATGAACCTCAGGAAACATGTTAAACTTAATCCATTCCTGTGGATGTGGACCCATTGTGAATAAGATTTCTTCAGGCTGTTACTCTAGATAAGGCGTGGCCCAAATAAATCAAGTTGGGATTCAATCTCTCCTCTAAAAATGGAGGGAGCAGTCAGAAACTGAAAGTTAACAGAACATGGAAGAGAAGAAAGAGACAAGGAGAGGCAGCCATACCTTTATCATGTGACAGAGAAACCAAGGACCAAGGATCACCAGCATCCATCTCCAGAAGACCAGTCTGGAGAAGAAGAAAGCATCACCTTGATGACACTTGACTTTGGACTTCTAACCTCAAAACCTTGAGCCAATAAATCCCCATTGTTTAAGCCAACCCATTGCATGGTATTTACTTGAGCAATGAGAAAACTGAAAGACTAGGCAGAATACATTTTTCTTGGCATTTTAAAGCTTGTGAAAGGAGGTCAGGCAAGTCAAGGCAACATAATCAGCCACAAAAATTAAGCTTTTGGTGAATGTTTTGTTCAATATATTTTTATTGCTAATGGCAGTAAATAGAGCAAAAGAAACTATAAACAGAAATGATCATCAGTCTAGATCTTTTCATGACAAGCAAAATATAGTGACTTGGAGTAAATATTTATTACTTCACTCACTTACTCACACACTCTGTAAATTTTTATTGAACTCCTAATTTGCATCTGTCACTGGCTAAGCATCATCAGGGATTTAGCAGATACATAACACATATGGATTCTTTCCTCTATAGACAACTTAAAATACAGCAAATGATGAAAACTGCATTTCGTATTCCTGGGTACTAAAGAGTTATCCATGACATAGTTTCAATTTTAAAATTCAAATAAGCCTTAGAAGTCACTTAGTTAAATTTCCTCTTTCTACAGAAAAGGAAAAATGTTTCTGACTGAGGTTCAGTGAATTTTGCAAGGATTTAAAAGTAATTAATAGATGAGAAGAGAACAAGAATCTTTCTCCTGACACTAGGCGTTCTTTTTGTTATATTACAAGGACTTTTAAACAATGGTGCTTTGGGCCATCGTTGCAAATATCTTTTAAATATCTATTGAAAATGATGCAGTCTCTGAATTCAGAGGCATAATAACTGAAATGCCATTTTTGTTCATATGACTCCCCAAAGTCAATAATTTAAAAATAACATTTAAACTAAATCAGTCTACTATAATCAAATTAACAAACTTATATACAATAAACTTGAAAATAGTTGGAGCAAACATGTATGAGCAATTGAAGTGATCTGTATTAGCTATTATTCATAAATCTAAAGCAGTTGTTCTCAGAAGTTGTTTTTTAGATCACTATATTCTGCTAGCACCTTCTAATTTTTATCATTATTTTCATCATGACAAGATAATGATAGTTTTATGTGTGTTTTCATAATGTATTAGCAACTGTTGGAATATAATGAAAACCAAATAACTACCTTATATAAACCATGCCATTGAAATATCATATACATAAAAATATTAGCTATAGATCTGTAACATTTTTCTTAATATTTTATAGGTCTCTCAGTTTCATTAGCACTTCCCAGATAAATTTCTGTTGTTTTTATCTTTATAATAGAGTAGTATTTAATATTTCCATTTTGGATGATCAATTATTGTATTTTAAGATAAGTAAAATAGAAGTAGCTTATCTACCACATAAAAAGCCATTTTTTTATCCTAACAATGTTTGTAGAAGGTTCATATGACAAGTTGCATTTTGAACCAAAGTTTATAAATCCTTGATTGCAGTAAAGAAAATTCCAATATTTTATAGAAATCAACAACTCATATGATAAGGGAAGGGAAAAAATAAAATCTTACAATGGCAAGAAGAGCAGTGTTACATTGTTGGCACACTAATGACTCTAGCTCTTTACCAGGAGATTTATCTCCCAAGTACCTATTTTAAGTGAAGAGCTGTAATTATGTGTACATTTTATTTCACCAAATGGTTGACAGTTTGCTAAAATATGGAAAATACAACAACCCATCCTCATTTCTAACAAAAGAACATGAAAGTTACAATTTTTGTCCTGCCTTCATATTCCAAACAGCGTATTAAAAAATGCAAGAGTCCAGAATTAAGTGGGAGAATTGAAAAAAGTCTAAATTTAACTAGCTTTTGTACCAGGATGAAAGCTGCTAAGGACATTTTAAAGAATGAGAAACATAATAGTTCTTTGTATTGCAATTCCTAGTGAAATTTGCAAGAAGAAAGTGCAGTTTCTATTGTGATAAATAAAATGAAAGCAAGTTTTACAATATATGCTTTCCAGAATATAATATTGGCAGAGTAACATGAAACAAATAGAAACTAGGATTTTAGTTCAAAATACAAAATTTATCTGAGTGGATATAACAAATTATTTATGCTTTTATTTTGCATACATCCATAAAAAATCCATTCTTTCTCATGCCCTCATAAGACTTTCACTTGAATTGGGAAAAATTGTCTTTTCTAATGATAATATTATTGAAGCAATACACGAAAATATTACAATGTCATCATACTTGCTGAAAAGAAATTTGAACAATGATTATTGAGAATTCTCGTTTAAAAAAAATTCTCTCACAAGCCATTTGAGATTCTTAACATCTTCATCTCCTTCTGTTTGTTCTCTTTTGGCATATCCAGAAACTTCCATGCATTTCTTAGAGAAATAAACTACTTTCTCTCTGCACACATCAAAGTGGTAATTTTTTAATGATCCCTAAGCTGCAGAATGCTAGATAGCTCCTTCTGCCTTCGTGAGATTATAAACAGAATGCAGGAGATATTGTATTTTTTTTTCTTGGTTGCCTTCCCAAGTTCCAAAGTGAGCAGAAGAAATTATACACACCAATGAGGATTGTCAAAGTTTGTTGGCTAGGGTACAGAATATTTTTCACCTTCTCAAATGTATTTTTATAAAATATCATTTATGACTTCAGTAATGAGCCAAAGATCAATGAATTTTCTGAAGTGAAAATAAGTATGGGGTAACTTTAAAAGCCTGAGAATTTTACTGACGAGGTTATTCTTGGCTTTTGGGAAGTTGGTGCATTGTAAACTCAAGCTAGTCTCTATATAGGGTCTAATAGTTTCCTTTTGGTACTTCCTGACAAAGCTACCTCATTTCCACTGGTTTTCTCCTTCAGCCAACTATCAATTTACTATCACTAAAGAGATTGCATAGTGTGGATGCTTACACAGAGCTAGGTAGAAAACATGAGTAGATTAATCCTATTTGGTTATAATCAGTAGAAGATCATTTAAGATAACATATTTTTCATTAAATGTTTATCCTGGGCTCTAAATTATTTTCTTAGCTATGAGGAGGCACCAGAGTGAGGAAGAAGGAATGGACATTGGAATCCAGAGTCTGTTTCAAATAGTGCACTAAATATGCATGTGCTGTAAAACAGTTTAATTTTACTAAAATTCACCTTTCTTGCTTCTATCTAAATGTGATAAATCATGTAAAGTAGTTAGTCTAGTGTTGGTGCATAGATACTTCTCTATAAAAGGTAGAAACCATTATAAGTGATGAAATAATCAATTGATAAGTACAGGAGTTATCTCTTGCCTCTATCATGCTGCAAAACAAATCTCCACAAAATGTGGGGAAATCAGGGTTTGTCCGGGTCTGGATCAGCCTCAGCCCTTTCAGCTGATCTTGCTTATGTCTTTAGGACCAGCTGGTGAGTCAGCTGGGAGCAGACCAATTAAATTAGTCTCAGTTGGGAAAGCTCACTATTTTTGCTCTAACTGGTGTCTCAGTGGCAGACTAGCAAATTGCAAAGCTATTTCCATCTCATTCTGTTGTCCAAAGGAAGCCACAGGCTTAAGTGTTGGGGAAATAGATGCCTCTTGTGAGAAGCTAAAAAATCATTAGCATATTAGTTATAAGAAACTATTAATTGGGATCATCAAAGCTATCAATCTTCCATCTTGCAAATGATGCAAGACATATTTAAAATGAATATAAACTAAAAATCAATCTTGAAATTTATGTATAAAATATTAATTTAAAATATACCAGTATTTTATTTGAAAGTAGAAAACTTTGAAATAAGGATATTGAAAATGAACAGGATTTTATACACTACAACTCCCTATTATAAGGTATTACTCTAAAATAGATTAAATAGGGTGGGAAAAGGAACACAATTAGGAAGACACTGCTTCTTGTAGAAAAGGAATACTTTTTTTTCAGATGCATATTTCAAATGTTTATATGGTGATTTCACAAAACTTAGGAATAACATCAACATGATCAATAGAAAAATAACTTTAAGTTAGAAATACTTAACTGCCTTTTGCAGTAATCTATTCTCTCCTTAAGTACAACCTAAAAAGACTACATATGCCTCAGGGGGTGGCTGTGACTTAGGTTTCTTGAAATTATTTATTATTCAGCTTTTGTCGTTGCTGTTGTTTCACCACAATAATTTAGTTCCATTGCCTCAAAATTCATCAGAAAACACTGCTTAAGCAATATGAATATTGTCATGAAGGTCTCTCAGCTATAAGACCAAGATACTATATTTGGACAGATTAAATAATTAATTTTAAAAAATGGGATAAGGGGTTTATTATATTAACTGAAACTTATGCAATTTTGTAGAGGCTGGGGAAGAAAATATATGAAAGAGAGAGCTGGAAAACCTGAGAAGTCCTAAAATGGTCATTATGAGAAATTGATTATGTCAAGTCACCAAAGCATAACTGCAGAGAGTCTGCAGGTGGAGAAGTCTGTACATAGGTATCAGTCTACTACCATTGGGCTCTATACCCAAAGTTCTGATGAGATGTCTGCTGTCATGTTGATCAGAGTGGGCAAGAGTTAGGGATAAAAGATGGAGATACGGTAGAGGAGTGCAAGGACTTGACACCTCAATTTCAGTGACCTTCATAAAGTGTCGTATCTTGAACTCTTCATCTAATCCAGGGTTATGAAAATTGTCTCCTTTATTTTCTTCTAAAAGTTTTATATTTTCAGGTTTTACACTTGGATATATGACTTATTTTGAGACAGTTTTTTATAATGTATAAGTTATTTGTCAAAGTTCATTTTTAATGCATATGGCTGGCCCAATGATGGATGTTGTTTCTGAAAAGATATCTGCAGTCATTCAAATAAATAAACAGGCATTTGTCTGAATATTCAAAGTCTCTTTCTTTCAGACTGTTTTAAAATAAGAAAAATAAAAGATTTGTGTTTTAATTTAGTTCATTCCTTTCCTGCTACTCTCCTTTTATCTGAGTATATTTCAGTTTTCTGGCCTATTTAATAACACTTCTGCCTCAAGGACATTTCTTGCAGGGCAGGTCTGCTGGCAATGAATTCTTTCAGTGACAAATGAACAAATGAATTTGTTTTTCTGAGAAAGTGTTTATTTCTCTTTCATTTTTTGAAGGGTATTTTTCACTATATTTAGAATTTCCACACGTCATTTTCTTCTTTCAAAATTTAAAGATTTCACGCCAGTGTCATTTTGCTTGTAAATTTTTTAAGGGGAGAAGTCTGCTGTTATTCTTATTTTGGTTCATCTACTGAGAAAGTGTGTGTTTGTTTGTGTTCCAACTTGCCCTCTGGATCCCTTCAAGAATTTCTCTTTGTCTCTTTATCCTAAGTGGTATGAATATGATATGCTTAGGTAGGCTCTTTTGGGTTCTGTTTATTTTGGGGTTTTATTTGTTTTGCTATCTGTTCTGCTTGTTGATTTGTGGATCTATGGTCTCTCACCAATTTTGCAAAGTTCTCAGTAATTATTTTTTCAGATATTTCTTCTGCCCTCTAAGCACTTTTTTCTAAACTCCATGATGACACGTATGTTACAGCATTTATTATCCCACATATTTTGGATATTATATTAGTTTTCTCAGGCTGCTATAACAATGTACCACAAACTGGATGGCTTAAGTCATTAAAAATGTTTGTCTCACAGTTTTGGAGGCTAGAAGTCTGAAGTATCTGCATCAGAAGGACAATGTTCCCTCTGAAGTCTGTAGGGAAGAATCTACTCAATGATTCTATCCTGGCTTCTGGAGGTGCTTGTCCATCACTGGTTTCAATTTCTGTCTCAGTTGCAACCCGGCTTTCTCCCCTCCTTCTATAAGAACACCAGCCATGGTGGATTAAAGGTCTACCATACTTCAGTGTACTCTTGTACTCACTTACTTAACTCCAGCTGTAAATGATCTATTTTCACATAGGTTCACATCAAGATATACTGTACATTATGACTTTAACATGTCTTTTTGGGGGTTCACAATTCAACTTACAACAGATCATTCTATCTTTTTACTTTTTTTCCTCTTTGCATTTCAGTGTGAATAATTTCTTTTAACCTGTTTTCAAATTCACTGAGCCCTTGGCTGTGTGAAGCCTACTTATGAACCTGTTATAGGTACCCTGCTTTTCAGTTATTTTGCTTTTAATTTCTAGCATTTCGTTTTGATGCTGTTTTATAGTTTCCATCTCTCTGATGATATTGCTTATCTGATCTTGTAACTTTTCTACCTTTACCTTTAGTGTTTTTAAGTACTTTAAACTCCCTGTCTGATAGTTTCAATATCTATGGCACATCTGAGTCTGATTCTGAAGATTGCTTTGTATTTTTGTACTATCTTATTCCTTGTATTTTAGCATGTCTTGTCATTTTTTTTGTTGGAAATGGGATATTTTGCACAGGGGAGTAGATGCTAAGGTGGGCATGACTTTACTGTGGGAATTTTTGTTAATTTGCCTGCATGTGGGCTGTATTTGAAGTTTGCTACTCTATAAGAAACAGAGACTTCAAACTCCTTTAGTTACCTTCTTTTCAATTGCCTTTCTGACTTTTGGGCTTCCCTTTTTGCTGCATCCCATACAAAACTGTCTTTTGCAACTCAACCAGGGATAATCCACTGTTATGATTGATGAAGGCTGATTAGCGTGGTTATAGGATATGGGAAGAGGGGACAGTCTCTATTTTTATTCTTCAGTCTCAGTCTTTGGAACATATTTAGGACCAGTGTCTTAGTAGCATGACCTTCCCAAGTGTTTCTGTCCCTCCTCCAGTGATAGAGCTTTTTCTCCTACCTCCTAAGCCCTTCCCTGACTTTAGCAAATATCCCACAGTATTTCTAGTCTATGTTATTGGGATGTTTATCTTCAGACTTTGACTTCTATGTGTTCCTAAGTGAGACTGGAGGCTAGGTCTGTACCGCGTTAAGTTCTGCCAATTGCCAACAGCAATGAAACTTCACCAACTTGCAGATTGATGCATTTTATCACATATGGGAAAAGGGTCTGTCTGAATTTTACTCATTCCTTCCCCAACTCAGCAACATGGTAGGAGGCATGGTCTCCAAATCTCTTTATTTATGAAGATTTGGGGTTCTTGGACAAAAGGCTTGCAAAAGTTTGGGGACCTCCCTATGTCTGTTGCTAGCCCATATTTGGCTTCCAGCAAATTGTCAGAATTCCCAGTTTAATGTTCCTCTTGGTTTATATGAGGTCCAGTAGCTTCTCTTCCAGGTAAGCAAATTCTCTGTTCCTTTATCTCACTGCAGGTCCCTGAGGAATGGTAGCTTGTCCTGAGACCTTGGGGTCAATGAAAATTCATTGATTCTTTTCAGTTTGCCACATTTTCTCATATTGTAAGTGTGAGAATGATGACTTCCTTTCTCTTTATATATCTGAGTGGAAACTGAAAACATAATGAAAGATTTATCTTTCAAGTTATAATCTCACATGCCAGGGAAGTTCCTTGACGTTTTATTTACTGTAATAAATATAACAAACTTGGTCTATGCCTTTATAAACTTTAGGGAAAGGAAAAAATGAATTGAAGTAATTGAGTCCTATGCTTATAACCTATAACATATAACACATATTAAAGGCATTAAGTACATATTTTCGGCTATCAAACAATAATAGGACATTTTAGAGTCGTCTGAAGATTTATTTATTTTTTATTTTTTTGCATGGGCAGGCACTGGGAATCAAACCTGGGTCTCCAGCATGCCAGGCAAGAACTCTGCCTACTGAGCCACCGTGGCCTGCCCAAGAGTCTTCTGAAGTTTAGAATAATGAAAAGTGGACTTGAATCTTTATAAAGTTGAGTTTTAAAGTCATAACTTAGTTGAGGATGCTTGAAGAAAAAGTGAGATTGTTGATAACCCTAGTTGTTGCAACATTAATCAGTATATCTATAAAGGAATCTCATCAAAAATATCATATTCTTATTTTATCTATATATTCACTGAACAAACATATTCTTCGGAATTCTGGCAACTTTTCAATAGCTGTTGAACAACTCAGAGACTATCTGGAAGCTCACTAATTTTCATTAGTACTATACTTGTATATTTCATTTTGGTTATCATTGTGAATTCTTACTGATTTTGGAAGCAGCTAATAATTTTTATTCTCAAAATTTGAATTTTTCAACTGGAAAATTTCTTAAACAGATTTGGTTTTCTCATTGAGTGACTTTACAAAGAATTACAAATTCAAATGGTGAGGTCTTGGTCATTGGATTTTCATTATGTGTGATAGAATTTTGTGGGCATGCAATTTGTACTTCTGACAAAGGACAGTGATTTGTCATTAAAATAAGCAGATACATGCACTCAAAAATGTATCTGAATGCAGAATTAAATGTCATATTTTGTCATGAGAAAAAAATAGTATTTAATTTCCTTAAAGTCAGATAGAATAAAACAGTGCTGGGAAGAAAACAAACAAACAAAAAACCAACAACCTCTACCCTAGGACAGGGCTATTCTTTTCCACGGAAGACTATAGTTTATTTAGTAAAGCAAAGGAGGAAAATGTTTAGCCATTGGACTGCCACAATTCTCTCCTATGCTTATTGATTTAGATATTCCTACCAGATTATGCAATAGCATTTCATTGGTGTCCAGATGTGGTTTCAGATTCTTTATGTACACAGTATTCCATACTGCCAATAGCAATTGCTAAGATTCATGTAATTTAATCATTAGGGAAGTAACTACTGGAAGACTGATGAGTGCCAAACTCTGCTCTAGGCACAAGGGAAATAGCAGGTGGGAAAGAAAGATCCAAGCACTTGGCCCAAAGTTCATTAATCTCCCTTTACCAGGAGGATGTTCAGAAAGAAGGCTAGTGGCATTTGAATAGCAATTTTTTTTTTTTTTGTATGCTGTGTGGTGGGGGTCACATTTCATTGTTTTTTCATGTGAGTATCCTGTTATGGCAGCACCATCTGTTGAATTTTTGTTTTTTTGCTTGCTTGTTTGTTTTTTGGGGAAGTGCATGGGCCAAGAATTGAATCCAAGTCTCCTACATGGCAGGCAAGAATCCTACCACTGAACTACCCTTGCTCCCCCCTCCAATGCCATTTTAAAAACATTGGTAACTAATTTTATGACAAATAGACTAATACTATCTGCTTGTAGGAGAATCCTTATCTATAAAATATTTATGTAGGATGTTTCTGATTTAGCACTGCATATGGCAAACAAACATATAATCTATGGGGTATAGATCTTTGGAAATTTTCATGTATGTTGTAACTATCTTCGTATAAAATCTAGATGTCTATAATCTAGAAAAGGACTGGGGTGTAAGCTGGCTAGATGCTGCATTTCAGGACCTTATCTTTCAAACTGGGCTGGAAGCCCATGCCCAGCATGGGAAGAATGGATTGGGGGAGTCACATTCAACGCCCCAGACTTCCTTAAGCTGTGCTTTTGCCTCCTGGCTCATGCTTTTGAAATGATTAATAAACCTTGATTCTGGATACAGTTTCTGATTTGTGAGTCTGATTTGATAGGCCCATGCTTTGGGTTAGCTCAGCAATGTACAAAAAGAAAAAAATGATAGTTGCTACATTGATGCCGCTTGTACTCTGGTGGATGAAGATAAAGCAAATTTTTCATACCTTCATAACAGTGGCCTGCTAATGAGGAGATAGGCCTTATTACTAAGCTAAAATTTGTAACAATTAGAGAGTTTTGTTTAAAGTATAAAATCTGCAAACCTGAATGCAATCTTCTGAAATATCACTATAATTATAGTTCTTCAATCCTTTATCTAAAAGCCTTGGGGCCAGATATGATTTGGAATTCAGAAGTTTTTCACATTTGAGAAAGGAAATACTGGCAGGTACTATAAATTATAAATTATACAAGAGATGCAGTAGAGAAAAGGGCAGCACTCTATACTCAATACTATTGGTATTTCTTAAAGAAAACCTATGAATATTTGAACATTCATGCAAAATATGACATGTACAGACTATAATGCATGGCTTTCTCTCAGTTCATATCATGCCACCAATGAGTTCTTTTTAAAGGTTTTTTTTCCAGAGGATTTTGATTAATATCATTATATAAAAGGAGTTGCAGAACTTCATTATACTTAGTATTAATTTAAAGAATTTTAAAGAATTGTTTTCAAGAGGTTATGACTTACTCTTTTAAATTTAAACTCTATCATCTCCCTGATTTAGAATTATCACTTAAGGTTCCTTTTACTATCATCTGCATTTAGCTGGGTGCACAAATGCTTGTAGCCCATGACTTCATCTATTTTTCTTCTTTTTAGGTTTTCTAGAGTACACATTTAAGCAATTCTCTTCTCAAAATGGATAAGTGGGAGTAAATAGGAATGCTCTTGCAAGATCAAAAATATGTTTAATGTTTGTGCACCTAATTAATAATTCAGTTGGGTATAGAATTCTAGATTCAAAATCATTTCCTTCAGAACTTTGAAGATGTTCTACTAAACGTTGACCCCAATGTTTCTGATGGTTTCTTTCATGACTATCTGATTTTTATCTCATTGCCAATAACCTAACCCTTCTTTTTGAAAGCATATAGCGTCTTCTCTTTATCTTTTAGTTTTTGTAATTTCAACACATTGTTCCAATCTTATTCATCTCGTTTGCTACCTAGTGGAGTTTTTCATTAAAAATGCTTCATTAAGATTTAGGAAATTTTTAAAATTAATCTTTTGAGTTCATCTTCCAGCCGTAATTTCTGTTCCTTCGTTCTAGTCAACATATTTTGGTATCCTGATTTAATGCTACGTTAAATTAATGCTATTAAGAATATAGTTCTTAATATTTCATACGTAGTTTTCATTTTTATCCTCTTTAGCTCTGAATTATGGATTTATTCTTTGAATTTTAATGTTATTTAATATCATTTCTTTTTAAATATAAAAAATTTCTTTATTTTCAGATGAGACAATGTCATCACTATTATATTTTAAGTATAAAAAAATTCACTTAACTCTAAAATAGTAATTAAAATATTTTGAAAGATTGTTTCTGATCTCTAATTATCATTGTTTGCTTCACTAGTAAATTTTATTTGTTTGTTTGTTTTGTCTTTGGTCTCCTCTCTCATGCTGTGGATCCTCCTCAAAAGTCTGATGGTTTCTTGACTGGTAGGAACCAAATCCGATAGCTGACTTCTCTTGCAATGCTCAGATCCCCACATCCCACGTTCAGTTGGTCATGATTCTTCAAGTGATGGCAGGTCACAGCTTCTAAAAGAGTAAACTTAAAAGGACTTAATACAAAGAGAATAAGAGAGAAGCTACAATCTTCCATGTTACATTTGTTCCTGCAACTACAAGTGATATTCACTTGCCTCGTCCTCTATGAGCCATACTGGATTCCCTCCCCTTCAGCTAGCATTTCTGCTGACCAGGAGTAAAATCATTTTAACCAGGAGTTATCACCAGGTGCCTTGCCCCGTGACAAACTAAGAGCCAAGGATTGCTGGCAGCCAGTCCCAGATAGCCACAGTTTTCAGGGAGAAAGCACTGTCTTGATGACACCTGAATTTGAACTTTCTTTTAGTCTCAAAACTGTAAGCAAACACATTTCCACTGTTTCACCTGACCCATTTCACAGTATTTGCTTGCACAACCCGGGAAACTAAAATAGGCATTTCTGACATCCCCATCTAAATTGGTCAGAAAGGTCATGTATTTTCCCCCAAACCTCAAGGTGTCTTCCCACCACAGAAAGAGGACAAATGCAAATTACCTTCATCAGGATGCTAACTCTTGAATCATAAAACTGTTGTCCACTAGCCTTATCTCTACTTCTACCCCCAGTCCAGTACCCTCAAGATCCAACATCAAGCATATTCTCCTGGTCCCTGCTTGTATCTATTGACCAAGTATAACAGCTCCTTTGCTGAATGAATGAATGTCTTTCTTCTTGAAGCAGGTACAGTCTCCTTCCATCAGTTTATGCTAAAGCATGGCTCTAGTTATTACTCCAGAAGCAATGAAGCAAGGTGGAGGTATATTTAAGGAGCGCAAATATCATCTTACAAAGCATATGCATCAGAATAATGTTGTTCATGAGTGTCAGGGAAGGGAAATGTACCCTGTCAGGAAAGGTACCATGTCCCTGGTACCAGACAGGAAGTCCCATTTACTCCCTGCCAAGAGGCTGGATTTCAGTGTAGGAATATATTACTTTCTATTGCTTTATAACAAAATACCACAAATTTAACAGCTTACAGCCATACCTTCGGTTGCAAAGAGTGGGTCCAGAAAGGGGGAAAAAACAAAACTAATCATAGGTTACTATAATGAATGTCATAAATTTGTGCAAATATATGCCTTAAGTGGCTTCTCTGCTCTGAGTCATGTGAGTTTAACACTGAGGTATTAGCTGGGCAGTGTTCCCTGGAGCTCCTCCAAGCTCCTCCATGGTGGTGGCAGATTTCAGTTCTTTGCCATTGCAGGACTGAGGTATCTGTTTCCTTTCTGGTTGGCAGCTGGAGGTTCAGGGGAGAATCTCCTTCAAATGGGATCCCACTCACACTTTGAATCTCTTTTGCCAGGAAGAGTTTAGGCTTAGTAAGGGTTTGCCTGGTTATGTCAGGCCCATCAAGGATAGCCTCCCTCTCTTAAAGTCAACTGATTTAGGACCTTAATCACATCTAAAACTTCCTTTACAGCAGCACCTAGATTAGTGTTTGAATAAATGATCGGGATAAGATGTGTACACTGGGGGTAAGGATCTTGGAAGCCATCACTGAATTCAGTCTATGGTAAGGACATCTGTTAAGGCTCTGAATTCAGCTTTCTTTGTACTCTGCTCCCCTCGCCACCCATTCCTGGAACCGATTTTCAGCACAGCCACCAGTCCAGATACAAGAGCTAAGGTTATCTTTAGATCTATAATAGAGTGCTTCTGGTTTTCATACCCTGCACTGAGTGTTTATTTGACTGACCAACACTGTTGGTCTTCCATTAGCACTTTAAAATCATTCAACAACAACAATCAGTAGGACAGGCTCATGGTCATCGTGATGCTTATGGAGATAAGGCATAAAACAGTGGACACATCTCGACGTGTGCCCCACGCACATGCCCAGAGAATCGGTGTCGATGCCATAACACAGACAATCAAGGACTGAACCACTGAACATGGGAATGGAAGTGTTTTTGCCTTTCGGCCATCAAATCATCCAACTTCAGAAACTCATTCTGAAGAACTACTTTTTAGGTACCAACTGGGTTACTTATTTATTTATTTTTGGCATGGGCAGGCTTGGGGAATGGAAACCGGGTCTCCGGCATGGCAGGTGAGAACTCTGCCACTGAGTCACCGTTGTACTACCCCGAACTGGGTTATTTAAATATTAGTAAACATAAATAGTATATACCTGTTACACTTAAAAATCTCTTTATGAAAAGATTCATGTAAGATTTTTAAACAATCCTTTTCAACTTTTAAGTCATAAGTGATAAATTAGAAAATCAAACAAGTATGACAGCAACATATTCTGAACATTGAAAGGGTCTTCAAGAGACCTTTATTTTAGTTCTTATTTCACAGATGAAGAAAATCTGACGAAGGAAACAAAAAAAGCTTTTTGATGCCAATTATTAGTTTTCTTCAAAGCTTTCTCGTGGTTTAACTATTTTTATAAAATAAAAATCAGTATAATCAGTGATGGTCATTAATTCCTGGAAAAGACTGGCTAGGCGTGCTTCTCTTTGTTCTGTGTTATTTTTATTATGAGCCTTGTAACTGCTGTTACAGAGTGTGGAATATAATCATGTAAGGGTCATAGGAGACGTGTTAAAATTCTCTGACTGATTCTAATGTTTTCTTTAGAGTTCTTTTCTTCTTGTTTCAGCAAGGTCTATCTATTAAAAAGCCATTGAATGTTATCATGGAGTTTTCCTAACTATCACCAATCAGAATTGATGGGAATATTTTGTTTCTATCACCTTAGCTGAAGCCGATCATCATATATCTATTATTTCTTTTTACCACAAAGCATTCAATAAAGATTTACCTAGCCTTAAATTAATATGTGGAAAAAAACAGTAATATAGGTTGTTTAAAGTATTGATCATATAAAAGAGGAGAGTGGAAGAGACACTAACATCCAATATAATAATGTGAAAATAATAACAATTACGATTGTAATTATTATTTAATACAATAAACCTAATGCCATAAAAATAAAAAAAATTAATTCTTAAAATGTATGGTCAAATTCAATAGTAAATAATGAATTGCAAATTAAATCCATGAACATGAATGGTTTTTCTCCTATCATACATAATATTACTTTCTCCTCTCACATCTGAAAAACCAGTTTTCTCCTACTACATCTTTAAAATAAAATCCTTAATGTGGAAATGACAGTTTAAATGCCTTTTCACTTAAGTCAAAGTTATCGTACAGATAAATTATAATATCACTATTGTTATGTTTAAAAATTCACAATAATTTATTTCATCTTCTATCCAAATGACAGTTATTATGTGCTTATTTTGAAGACTATGCCTTAGTGAAATATTTATTATAGATCAGATTATTTTAAACAAGCCATATAGATGTCAATCTATAGTACTTATACATATTGGTGCTGATGATAGAATTCTCATTTGTAAATAAACAGTTCTTTTGTACATTTTCTAATGAACTTTAATGACTAGTAGTAGAGAGATAAAAAATCTAAAGCATAGTACAAATTAATTTGTTTATGTTAAACATGTTTAATGTTAGAGACAGTAAAATAATAGAATTAATTAAGCCTCTGATATGTTGTCTAATGCTTTTGAACAGTATAATTTCCAGCTAATGCAACTTTAAAATCAAGAAATAATTGCCTGTGTGATATTGATAAGTGAATAGAGACAGGATTAGCATCTAGATTCAATTTTTATTAGCCGAATACCTGAATTAATTAAAGAAAGGATTGGTATTTTCATTTTAGAGAATCATTAGGAGGGATGTAATATTAATCTGTCTGAAAGAGATTTGAAGTTTGAATTATTTTTCTTGTGAGAGTGTATTTGCATGTGTATGTGTGTGTGTGTGTAAGAATAAAATTACCTAGTTCACTTTTGGTAAATATTTAGAGGTTATACCAAGAGCTAAGGTACACAGAGAAGTTAAATATACATGTTTTGACATTTAAGAGATTGGAAGAAACCAAACTAGCTAGAAGACAATGGAACTACATTTTAAGGGTATAAAAATAAAATTTCCCCAGAATTCTATATCTGATAAAATATTCTCAAGAATAAAGGCAGTACAAAGACATCTTCAAGTGAAATAATGTTAAGAGAATTTATCATTTGCAGACCTATATTACAAAGAAATGGCTAAAGGAAATTCTTCAGGCTGTACAGCAATGATATCAGATACACCTTGAATTTTCAGAAAGGAATAAAAAAACATTGGAAATGGTATTTGGCAAATATTAAAGACTTCTTTTCTGCAAAATTCTGTAAAAATATAGAAATCTCTAAATAAAAAAATCTATTAACAATGTCTTAATGTGTTCATAATATATGTAGAGGATAGAAATTATCCTATCATTTTGAGTCCAGCAGTGCTCGAGAGTGAATTCAAGCAAAGTTGGGAAACAAGGAAAACTTTAGATAAATTATCTCCTATGACTATAAACATAAATATCTTCAACATTATAAAATCCAGCAACATATAAAAACAATAGTACAACACAACTGGGTGTGGTTTATTCCAGGCACAGAAAGCTAATTCAATGTTCAGAGATCAATCACCCAAACAGCAAAGCCAGATTAAGACACAATAAGAAAAGAAAATTACTGACCAAAATCTCTTATATCTTTTATTAATTTAGGTGCAAAAATCCTCAACAAGAGCATATTAAATTAAGTATATACCATGATCAAGTGAGATTTATGCCAGACATAAAGAATGATTCAATAAAAAAGTCAATTAATATAATACAAGACATTAATAGACTGAAGGTAAATGTACACGCAAACACACACACATACACATGATCATCTCAATTGATGCAAGAAAACTCATTTGACAAAATACAGTATCTCTAACCCTTTCTTTATTAAAACACTTAGAAAACTAGGAATTAAAGAAAACTTGTTCAACATAATAAAATACACACATGAAAAGCTCACAGTTATCATTATACTGAAAGGTGAAGGACTGAAATCTTTTCCACTAAGATGAGTACCAAGAAAAAGCATGCCCACTTTCACTACAGTTATTCAGTATTGTACTGGGATTTCTAGCTAGAATATATAGGGAGGAAAAAGAAATTAAGGAATCTTAGTTGGGAAAGAAGAAATAATACTTTCCATATTTAAGATGATATGATCCTATATAGAGATATACAGAGAAAAAATCTTGAAAAAAAATCCACAACAAAGAATTGGCTGCAGGGTGGCACAGCGAAGAATAGATGTTCAGGGTGGCAGGGTACAGGATCGATTCTACTTAAAGTAATTTACAGATTAAACGCAATCCCAATCATAATTCTAACAGCCTTCTTTGAAGAAAGGCAAAAGACCATCATCAAATTTACAGGAGCCAAATAGCCAAAAAAAGGAGAACTAATTTAGAAGACCCACACCTCCTGATTTTAAAAATCATTACTAAGCTACAGTAATCAATCATTACTAAGCTACAATAATCAAATCCAGCGTGGGCTGGAACAAGGACAGATATGTTGATCAATGGGATTGAATTGAGAGCTCAGAAATAAAACTGGCTAATTTTTTACTAGAAAGCAAAATCTGCTGAATTTGGAAGGAACAATCTCTTCAGCAAAAGGTGCTGGGAAAACAATATCCATATGCAAATGTATGAAGATGGACCCCTACCTCACACCATATACAAAAATAATCTCAGGGATGCAAGGTTAGTTAAATGATAGAATTCTTACCTGCCATGTGGGAAACCTGGGTTCAGTTTCAGGCCTGTGTACTTCCCCTCCCCCAAAACTTCAACAAATGGTGCTGCAATAACAGGATACTTACATGGAAAAAAATGAAATGTGACCCCAGCATACAAAAGAAAAAAAAAACTCATCACAATGGATCAAAGACCTGTAAGAACATAAACTATAAAGTTTCTAGAAGAAAACATTTTAATTTCCTCCTATAATAGAAGGTCTTCAGGTACCTTTAGTAGGCAATGGTTTCTTAGATTTTACCAAAAGCATGAGCAATGTAAAAAATAAAAATAAAAGAAACTTTATCAAATTAAAAATGTTTATGTATAAAAGGACTTAAAAATTAAAATAAAAGGATGACCTACAGAATAGTAGAAAATGTTTGTAACTATATATATTGAATAAGTGTTTAATATCTGGAATATACAAAGAAATCCTATAATCCATCAACAAAAAGCCAAAAAAGCATTAAAAAAAAAAAAACAGGCAAATGACTTAAAGAAACATTTCTCCAAAGTAGGTTTACAAATGGCCAATAAGCCCTTAATAAGATTCTCAACATCATTTGCCAATAGGGAAATGCATCAAAACCACAATGAGATATCAATCGATGCCTACTAAAATGACTACTATTTAAAAAAATAAATTAACAATTGTTGGAGAGAATTTGGAGAAAGAGAAACACTGATTTCCCTTGGTTGGAATGTAAAATTGTACAGTCTCTATGGAAAACATTTTGGTAGTTTCTCAGAAAGTTAATTACAGAATTATCATATGACCTTATGTTTCAGTTTGCTAAAGCTTCCAGGATGCAATATACCAGAAATGGATTATGTTTTTTTTCCTAAAGGGGATTTATTAAGTTATAAGTTATAATTCTATGATGATGGAAATGTCCAAATTAAGGCATCAACAAGAGGATACTTTCTCTCAAGAAAGGCCGATCATGTCAGGGGTTTCTCTGTCAACTGGGAAGGCATGTGGCAACATCTACTGACCTTCTGTGCCTGGGTTTTGTTGCTTTCAGCTCTTGGTTCCAGTGGCCTTCTCTCTGAGCTTCTGTCTACAACCATCTTCAAACATCTGTGTCTTGGTTTCATCTCTCCACTTTCTGTGTGAGCTCTGAGCTGCCTCTATATTTTCTGTCTTTTATTCTCTTTATACAAGGCTCCACTAAAAGGATTAAGACCCATCTGAATGGGCATGGACACATCTCCATCTAATCCAAATGTCTCATCAACAATTGGATGGGTCATGCCTCCATGGAAACAACCTAACCAAAAGGCCCCACCCAACAGTGGGTCTGCAGCCACAAGATTGGATCAAGACTAAAAGTATATGGCTTTTCTGGGGTACATAGTTACAAACCAGCACACATGTCAAGCTTGCGTCTATGTGATTACCCAAGAGATTTGAAAGAAAAGACTTGAACAGGTATTTGAATACTAATGTTCATGGTAGCTTTATTCACATTTGCTAAAAGTTGGAAACAACCCAAGTGTCTATCAGCAGATGAATGGGTGAACAAAAGGTGGTCTCTACCTTAAAGGGAATATCATTCAAGGGCAAAAAGGGATGAAGTTATAATACATACTACAACATGTAACTGTCTTGAGGACATCAATTTGAGTAAAATAATCCAGGCACAAAAGAATAAATATTTTATGACCTCGAAGATATTAGAATAAGCAAATTCATAGTGTCAGAAACTGCAATACAAGCTACCAGGGGCTGTATTGGGAGTAGGCAATGGTTATTTAATGCTTAACTGGTGGAGAGTTTCCTTTTGGGGTTATAAAAAAGTTTTAGGAATGGATGTTGTGATGTTAGGACAACATTGTGAATGTAATTAACTCCACAATTCTATGTATTTGAATGTAGTTAAACAGGGAAATTTTAGATTCTTTATATGTTACAAGAATAAAAAGTTTAAACACCATAAGACTATGCAGCAAAATATTGAACCCTAATCTAAATTATCATCTAAATATAGTTAGCTGCATAATAATAATAATTATAATAATATTTTATCAGATATTACAAAGATATACACAGTAATGCAAATTGTTTATGATTAAGAAAACAGTGTGTGAAAGGGATATATGATAAGACTATTTTTGGCATAATTTTTCTACAAATTCTCAAATTTAAAGCATTAAATTAAACAAAAAAGCCCTTCCCTTCAAGTGTAGGTGTTTTGTTATGGAGAACTTCCTAGGTATATTTCACATTGATTATTCTTCCCCTCCTCCTGCTAGAGCACAGTGGAATTCTTTTCTATATTCACTATGTGATTCTGGTGGGGTTCCTGAAGGAAAAAACCTTTGAAAATGTACCCTCAGATTATTCTATACTCAGCCGCTAAAAATTGACAAAAGTATCAGTTAGGTATTCTCATTCGTTTTTGACCCCATCATTTTCTGTTCTATGTAGGTAGATACCAACTGCGATTCTGGATTCATCTCTTTCTCCAGATTGCAGGGTAGTGTTTTCCCTGAAATTTGATTTCAGAAGTTTTGGAAAAAGTGGTCATTTCTAACCTGTTTAGCTTTTGCTTATTGTAAAGCTGGGAATGATAACCTTCAAACTCTTTATATTTGAGAGCTGAAATTGTAGCAATAAGGTTTTTTAGAAAAAAATACAGTAAAAGTTTTCTTAGACTGTCTCAGAAAATATACAAATTTAGAAGTGATAAATTTGATTTCATCAAAACTAAAATCTGCTACTAATGAATAGGCATGATACTGACTGAGAGAAATTACTTCAAAACATACATCTGACAAAATATGTAAAATAAGTGCTGAATAACTAAAAACCAAACAACTTAAAAATAGAGAAAGAGATTTGGATAGTTTACTATTGTGATATACTAATGAACAACAAGCTAATGAAAAAGTGCTTAGTAATGTTACTTATCAAGAAAATGTAGATGTAAAACACAGTGAGAATGGCCAACATTAAAAAGACTGACAAAACTAAATCTTGGCAAAGATGTGAAACAACCAGAGCTTTCACTTAATTGTGGCTGTGGTATGACCACTTTTGAGTAAGGTCTTGCAGTTTCGTATTAAACTAAAAATTCACTTCCCATATGATCCAGGTATTTTATACCTAATATTTATTCAAAATAAATTGCAATATATGTTGATGAAACGCTCATATATGAAGTCCCATCATCCAGAAAAATTAGCATGGATCAACTATGATATCATAATCCAATGGAATACTAACAGCAGTACAAATAATCTATGTATATATTCAACAGCACAGATGAATTTCAAAAACCTTATGCCTTGCCACAAAGCATATAAAGTTATTCAATTTTTAGGAGTTTCCAGAGAGGTAAATCTCATCTATGGTGGAAAAGTTCAGAAACATGGTTGCCTTTGTGTGAAAGCAAGAATTGACCAAAGATGGTAATGTTGAATATGTCGATAGAGTTTTGAGTTACACAGGGATATGAATTTGTCAATAATTAATGCACACAAGATTTATGCATTTCTTTTTGTGAAAATTTTACATGAAAAAAATCCATAACAATTATTAAACTCAATTAATAATAGGTATGCTGGAGTACTTGAAGGGAAGTGAATTAATTTATGCTATTTATTTTGCATTTTGTTGCTAAACTATGATGGATTGATGGATTGACAGAGGGACAAATGGATGGCAAGACAGGGTATAAAAACTATAGAATCTGCATGGAGGATATAGGAGTTTTCACCCAAAATTCCTTGAAGATTGTATACATGTAATTTTCTAACAGAATATTTTTTAAATATAAATCTTAAGATCTCCTTGGTTTTGATTGGGCAAGGTCTACTGAAAACCAGAGCTGTAAAATAATGAGGAAAATGTCAACCAGGGAATCCGTAATAAGCCAACTTTGAAATGCATTATTAAAAGTGTGACCCGCATGAGACATTCATTAGCGCATTTTGTTCCATAGTTTCCTGATTTGTTACATAAATTTTCAGACTGGCACTAACTATGGCTGATTATGGAAAATATTACTTGCCATTGACTTCATCACTTGGAGTCAAGATAAAGTAGCTCCATTTTGTTCAGATAGCTGACTGGTAGTTAGAGTTAAATTTGTATCTCTGGATTATATGATTTTTGGACGTTTACATTTCATCAATTTAATCTTAGTATAAGCACCTCCATACTTACACTGTGTTCGTGGAGGTAACTATACTTTGGGGAAATAATGATAATGGCTAAGATTTTTTATCATTTATTATTTGCCATGGACGATTCTAAGTGCATTTCATCCTTAAAATGACCCTATAAAATTTGCATTCGTATCATTCCCTATTTGTAACAAATCAGGAAACTATGGAACAAAATGCGCTAATGAATGCTCTCATGCGGGTCACACTTTTAATAGGAAGTGCAATTAAAATTCCATACCAGGGAATCTGAATCAGAGACTGTGCTCTTTATCGATATGTTATGCTAATATCATATAACATAAAATGATGTAATTCAGTTGTGGTTGGAAAATATGGAAACAAGAAAGCAAAATGTTTTATAAATTCAAATTTAAACTGACTTTTAGAAGATAGAAACAGAGAGCTTTTGACTGAATCTCTTTGTTGGCTGAAACTATTCTATTGAAAATAGCTTAACTAGCCGAATATAGTATATATGTTACTTAAACTTATTTGCTACTAACAAATCACAAATTGGTCTCAGACAACCAGTCAGCGAGAAGATACCTGAAACTTTTCCTTTTTGACCAGAGATGAAGGTATGGAATACTGGTTGGTTCTTCCATCAGACCTAAGTAAATCATATGTTGTCCAATGTAACAAAATTTAAAGGTTCTTATTTATATACAAGTATTGAACTTCACCTGGTGACATCTCAGGCATATCAATCAATTAAAATGGGAGACATCCCTGTAATACTGAAACAGTAGTTTGTATAATAATTTTAAGTGTGGGTCAGTTATTTTCCCTCCACAACAATTAATAGTGCATGATGTTGGCAGTAAAGTCCTTCCCCAGACAGCTTAGAGTGCAGCGCTTCTTCCTCTGAAGTCTCCAAAAGTGGAAAGGATGTTGGAGAACCAGGTCAAGGAAAAAAAAAAAAGTTAAAAAAGAAGCTTAATGTCCATATTCTAACATGGCTATCATTATTACATTTAATTTTATATTTTAAATATTTACTTAAAACCATTAAGTAAATACAGCAGCGTTTTAAAATTTCAGTTACAAGATAAATTAATTCAAGATTATAGACTCTCATTAATTCAACTATGGCAGTTAAGCAGATGAGCTTTCCACCAGCCAAACTAAAAGTGCCAGTTGTCCATAGTTTTACTCAAGGAAGAGTTTATGTTTTCTTGTTATAACTTATTAGCAAAATTTTATAAGATACATAAAGTTTATCTTTCTATGACAAAGTAATCACTGCCTTCAAGAGACTGGGGATAATGTGAGGTTAATAGGAAGAAAGATCTTTTTAGATCTATGCTTATTGGGATCCCAACAGAGTTTTCTAATCACAATTCATGTCAAGGCTTGAATTCCCAGTTATCAACACTTTACGGTGTAACAGTGGAAATTTTCTGATCTCCAGGTAGAAATAATAATGCCACCAACTCCAAAAGATGTGTTAAGATCGTAAAAAAAAAATATTACTCCCGGCTGTTACTGCACATGCCTCCTCTTAGCATCACAACTCCAACTTTTCTCATGAGTTGGAAATTTTATGGAGATGAAAGATTTCATTTGGGACTTAACTGATCACACAATATTGAGACTGTAGTTATAATTGAATGTAAAATAGACAATAAAATATTAAAGAGCAGCAGAAAAAAGATTCCACAGAGACATAGGCCAAATTTAACTCTTGGATGTGAAATGGACTCAAATATTTCAAAAATACTTTTATTAATCCTTTATTACGTGAAACATGCACAATTATCTTTCAATGACATATATTCTCTAGATACAGAAAATGGTATATAAACATATAGATGTGTATATGTAAACATTCACACAAGTATATATACATATGTCCTTATATAGACATTCATATAGATTAGAATCCAATTTTTAATTAAAATAATTGAAAGTAAAACTCTATAATCAGGATTCGATGTTTTAAAACTCGATGTTAAGTCCTGGTGTGGATGGTTATATGAATAGGAACTCTTCCATAAATATATCTTTAAATTCATGGTGATACTTTGTTTGCAACAGGTTAATCATTCCAGTTTGAGGCCAGATGTGATAAAAAATTTTCCAAATCTGAATTAGGTTACATCTTCAAGATTACTTATTGCGGTGAAATTTGTCAAATAGCAGTCTTTCTCAGCATTACCTGCATTTATATCTGACTTCACATCTTTCTACCATGAATCAAGAGCCCAGGCCAGTGCTTGCACTCTTATTCTTAAACCCATTCTTTCACTTGATCATGCATAGTGCCAGAAATTCTCCCTTTTCTCTACTGCCTCATCATTTTTCCCTCTCTAATAGATAATTTCTGCCAGCATATAAACTGTCATTTTACAATGTTAAACCAAATCTCCAATGACATATATTTTAACAATTCATAAGAGTCAAGGGCAGTGGTGTTATAGTTTCATTAAAGGGGAAGACCAAGCACAGCAATGCATTCTACTCATCAGTGTCATTCCTGGGATCGCTCTGTTTACTCTACAGCTCACTGGTACATTTTGCTGGCAAGATTCTCAATACAGAGGAAAATGAACCAGTCAGTGTATCAGTAAAATTTGACCAGTAATAACAGATAAAAAGCATCCTTGCCCCAGAAAATGGAAAAAAATATTATGATGAATCACTCCAGTGACTTCTCGGACAACTGCAAGTCAATATATTCCAGATTCATTAATTCAGGATCATGGCTCCTTGTGCCTCTCTCTAATCTGCCAAATAGCCAGTCAGTCTTCAAGGAAAACTGGCACCAAGATCTACATGGATACTCCTTGGACAATCCTGGGCTTCCAGTTAGATTTCTGTCTCCTTCCTAAATTTAAATTCAGTTTATCAAATAAAGTAATTCCAATATCTATACATGAAACAACAAATACGAATCTGAAAGCATTATGTTGCAGAAAGGAAACAGACACAAATGGCTACAAACTGTTATTGCACTTCTATGAAATTCTAATAAAATAAAATGCAGTAACAGAAAGGAGGTCAGTGATTGCCAGGGGATGCGAGGAACTATACTGACTCAAATTGATAAAAGTAGATTTTTCTGGATGAAGGAAATGCTCCTTATTATGATGGCAGTGGTGGTTATGTGATGACATATATTTATCAAAGTCATTGAATGCTACATTTAAAATAGTGAAATTTTAAAGTGTAGAAATCATTGCTCAATAAAAAATTATCAGAATTACTGTAATAGTTACAGATTTTAGATAGAATATATGTATCTAAAGAGCTTAATTGCATTTGAGAATCCAGAAATTTCAAAGAATCAGTTCCATCATTCTAAAAGCAGAAAAAATAAACAAGATATTACCCTTCCTTGGGCAAGTATCAGAGATATATTCATTTTGCCTCAAAGAGGAAGTTACAATAGATCCATATTTTGCAATTAAAAAGTCATGTAATTATAAAAGGCATAATCCAATCTTTAAAATATATCAATCTGCCATTTTATTTTTAAATACTTTTCATGCAAGTATGTTCACTTGTTGTCTCATAAAGTGTCCTAAAACAATAATATGATGATTTGACCTTGAGATCAAATCTAAAACATAGATTGAAATTGTTACACAAACAATATTCATCCACATTCCCAAATTGATGTCCAAATAGCCAACAAAGCTACTTCATATTCTGTAAGATAAACTATCAATAAGAATAATTATATAAAAAAATCAAATGAACTTTACATTTGTTGTTGCTACAGTTAATCCAAAATTTAAAATTGATATAACCAATAAAAGTAAGCTAGAAATCGATAATAGATATATAGTTGGACCATTCCAAAGGCTTTGATTATGAAACAACAGATTTCTAATTAACACATGGCTCAAAGAAGTCTCAAGAGAAATAAAAAAAAAAAATTGGAAGAAAATGAAAACAGAGTGCTTAGAGGGAAATGTATAGCATTGAATGCATATGTTAGAATACTATAAATACCCCAAAACAATTATCTAAGCACTCATCTTAGAACATTAGAGAAAGGTAAGTGATTTTAGCTTAAGGAAAGAACTAATAAATACAATAAAAATTGGAAAAAAATAGGACATTTGAAAACAGAGAAACAAAAGAAAAAATTAACAAAAAAACCAAAAGACCAACAAAAAAACTTGAGGCTTTTGGAGTTGGCTGAAGTTAGAATACTGGAAAAAGGTTGTGCCTCAAGCAAAGGGGCATGTAGAGCCACGGTCCAGCTCCAGTTCTTGACTGGTGAAACTTGGGGTCTGGGAACTGGCTTTGAGAAGGGATTTTATTTTATTTATTTATTTGTCTCTCCCTCCTTAAAGTATTCTAAGCAGCTCATTGGAGAAAGCCTCAGACCCTTTCAATTGTTTGTGCTGACCCTAGCAAGGGTGAAGGTAAGAGAAAATAGAACAGGCCAAGTGAAGGAGATAATTGTCTAAAGGGTGCATCTTCATGAATAAAAGAGGTAGCAGAGCCTAGCTCAAGTAGTGGCCCTCCTTCAGAGAATTCAGATTCCCAGGGACTGGCAATCAGAAGCCTAAGCTTGCCTTCTACCTCAGACTCTGTCTCAACCAGGGACAGGGGTTTCTGAAAATTAAAGGCACCACACATCATTATGCCGTTGGGAAGCTGTGGGCTGGCAATTGACACCTCTTAGACAGGAAAGGAAAAGCACAAGTCTGGAGAATTCATGGAAAACTCAGAAAACCTGCTGGGTCTCACCCTCCGTGAAGCTTGGTACTGATTACACCCTCTTCCTGAGACCTGGGCCTACCTTGTCTGATTGTGACCAGTTATATCTGGGGAGACCCACTATTTTAGTTTGTAAGCTGCTTGAATGCAATATACCAGAACCAGAACTTTTAAAAAGGGGAATTTAATAAGTTGCAAGTTTACAGTCCGAAGCCTATAAATGAGAGAGAAACTCTGAGTTTGCCATGTACTCTTCCACTTGAGATAGAAACCCTGAACTTCATAGGCCTTCTTGAACCAAGGTATCTTTTCCTGGATGCCTTAGATTGGACATTTCTATAGACTTGCTTTAATTGGGGCATTTTCTCGGCCTTAGAACTGTAAACTAGCAACTTATTAAATTCCCCTTTTTAAAAGCCATTCCATTTCTGATATACTGCATTCCAGCAGCTAGCAAACTACAACAATACATATACTCAGGAACATAGATTCAAAATCCTCAGCAAAATATTAACAATTATATATAAAAATAATTATACAACACAACCAAATGGCAATTATTTCAGATTTCTGGTTCAACATTCAGAAATCAATTAATGCAATCCACCATATCAGCAGGCTAAAGAAGAAAATCTATACAATCATGTCTGCTGACACTGGAAAGCATTTGATAAAACCCAACACCAATTCATAATAACAACTCTCAAAAACTGGGACTAAAGGGATTTTCCTCAAGTTGATAAAGATCATCTCTTTAAAGCTCTGTGTTAAAGACATATTTATAGATAAAAAACTGGATGCTTACTCCCAAAGATCAGAAACATGGCAAGTATGTTCCCCTCTCACTGCCCCTAGCTAATGCAACAAAAAAGAAAAGAAAAGAAAAGAAAATGTATACATATATTGGGAAGTAAGAAATAAGACTATTTTCTTTCTCTTAGATTATGTGATTGTCTATGAGAAAAACTCCAAAGAATTGACAAAACAATTTCTTAGAATGGACAAGCAATTATAACAAGGTAGTGGAGTACAGGGTTAATACACAAAAGTCTATTTCTTTCTCATACACTAACAATGAATAATTGGAATTTAAAATTAAAAACACCATACAATTTATGTTAGCACAAAAATTGAAATACTTTGGTATCAATCTAACAAAATATGCCCAGGGTCTATACAAGGAAAACTACAAAACTCTGATGAAAGAAATTTTTAAAGAATCCATGTTTTCAGATAAGAAGTCTCAACATGTTAAGATATCAATTCTTCCTAACTTGATCTATATATTCAATGCAATCTTACTCAAAATCCAAGCATGTTATTATATGGAAATCAATAAACTGATTCTAAAATTTACAGAGAAAATGGAAAGACTGAGAATAAGTGACACAGTACTGAAAGATAAGAAAAAAGTCAGAGGATTCACTATCTGATTTCAAGACTTATTATAAACCTGCAATATTTAAGACAGCATGATATTAGTGAAATAATATAAATATAATCAATGGAACAGAATAGACAACCCAGAAGTTGACCCATTATAAATACAGTCACAAGATTCTTGACAAGGGGGCAAAGACAATTTAACAGAGAAAAGACAAACTTTTCAATAAATGGCTCAGGAAAATTTGGCTTCCATATGCAAAAATATAAATGTAGACACAGACCTTATACCTTTCAGGAAAACTAATCAAAATGGATTATCGATCTAAATGTAAAATGGTACCTCCATACAATGGAATGTTGTTCAATGATGATAAATGAATCATCTAGCCAAGCATAGATATGGAAGAATCTTACATGTGTATTGCTAAGTGAAAGAAATTGTTCTGAAAAAGTCACCTGATTCCAACTATACAATATTCTGGAAAAGGCAAAACCCCAGAGAAGCAAAAAGTTCAGTTGATTTTCAGGGTTCAGGGTAATGGGATGTATAGAGGGAGCATGGGAGATTTTCAAGGGGTGAAACTATTCTGTATTATACTGGATACTATAATAACTGATACAGAATGTTATGCATTTGTCAAAGCCCGCACAGTACAACACAAAGAGTGAAACTTAATGTAAACTATGGGATTTATTTCATATGAATGTATCAATATCATTTTATTAGTTGTAACATATGTTCCACACTGATGCAAGATGTTAATAATAGGGAAGACTGTATGTATTTGTGTGGGGGAAGGGTAGTCTGCTCAGTTTTCCTCTAAATCTAAAAAAAATTTCTAAAAAATATTAAATTAATTGAAAAAATGTTTAATATTTGTAAAAGGCCTAATAATCCTGTTTGCAGGCTTACAGATGTTTGATCATTCCACAGACCTCATCTCTTCTGAAAGTGCTTGGCAACTTATTGCTTTTAAATTAATTTTCTGTACTGCCAATGTTTTTCATAAATTAAAAATTACTATTGCAAATGTGGTATATATTCACTTTATGTTTAAATGGAAAAAGATATGCACACATACTTTTAAGTGATAGAAAATTTATTCAGAAAATATGTAAGCAGACACACAGGTGCTCTTGCAAAGATGGAAGTGAGGAAGATGAAAGGCGGTAGGCAATATGGGGCCATTTGGTTTCATAGATTAGCTTTTTTTTATTCCCATTCCACTTCCTTATTGGGGGCTTTCTTTTCCCCTCCCTTCTCTCCAAGGCAGTGTTTGCTGGTAGATAGTGCATTTGGATGGGTAAGTTGTCTTTACTCTTCTTCACAGATGACTCACTCAGGTAGGGTTATTTGCTTCTAGATGGGTTGGCTGCCACCAGATGTTTCCCATAAGTAGGTAGCTCTGGGGCAGGGTGTCTGCGGGTACGTGGGCCTTCCAGACCTTGATTAACCATCCTTGCTCAAGGGCTTCTTTAGACCCTCTTTCCCTGTTCTAGCCTGCCTCAACTTTACCCTCAGAGAATTCTCACCCTTAATTTTAAGGGGTGCTAAGAGATGAGAGTCTGTCTTCTGTAGCTGCTTCTCACTTGTCAAGGGGTATAGGCCCTGCCTGATGGGGAATAGAACTTTCTGGCTACCTCATTTATGCTGAGAGGGGAGGCGTCCTGAGGCATGGTTGAGATGGCTGAAAATCCTCCCATCAGCATTAGTTTTGTGTGAAACTTCTTCTAGTCTGGAAGAAACGAAATTGGTGAGAAGTTTAAAAATGCAAGGCTGATCAATAGCAAGAGCATAGAAGTGAACAGGCCTAGGAGAGTCATTGGCCATGGGAAAGGGAGAAACGACCATCTTTCAGGTCCAAGATTGAATCCTAGCTGATTGAATCCATGCCTGTTTAACTGGGGAATAAGAGGGTGCATGTGGCAATTTAAGGGGTGCAGGAATGAGGCTTAGAAGAGGCTACATTGATCAGATTGTAGCTTTTGCTGCTGTGTCAGCCCAGTTATTTCCTTGTGAGATGTAAGTATTATTTTTTGATGGCCAGGGTAATGAATTACAGTTATTTCTGGTAAAGTGTAGCATTTAAGAAATTGAGTACTTCTTGGTGGTGTTTAATTAAGAGAAAACCTCGTAATTTTTTTTTGCACTGCTGCAGGTATATTCAGGACTAGAAAATTATGGTTTTTCCCTTTTCTTAATTCTAGAGTTCAGGTGAGGCAATTAGTTTTGTTTTTTGAGCTGAAGTCCCTGAGAGTAGGGTTTTGGATTTACTCTGGTTTGTTGAATTGGGTGCCCCTATTGCTTAAGAGAATAGCAAGAATTCCCTAAATGGGGAAGTTCAATAATTTTACTTCGTTTAGACCTTCAAAGGGCTTTGTAAATACTATACAGGTTAAATTAGAAAGTGTCTTATAGAAAATGTACAGCTTTTTAATTGTTGTTGTATAGAGTGATGCTGACTTTTAGAGCTGGAGAAGTTTAATTTTAGAGTTTTAGGTGCCATACAGATAGATACTTAAAGTTTTAGGAAATTACTAAGTTATACAAAGAGCAAAGCATTTCAGAATTCAGAAATAACAGCTAAAGCTCAGGAGTAAATGTGTCTGCTATAAGAGCTTACAATTTAACCCTTAATTATTTATAAGCACTTTTCATGAAGGTATTTTTAGAAATAAAATCATTTGACAGTTATATTGGGGTTATTAACCACCAACCAAAGCAAAAGTTTTGTCCTATTTTATCTTTACGCATTTACTAGGTGATAATTAACAGAATATAATTTATATACTTGCCTTGTTGCTTTTTTTTCTTTTGCATGAACTGGCACCTGGAATTGAACCCCAGTCTCTGGCATGGCAGGTGAAAACTCTGCCTGCTGAGTCACCGTGGCCCACCTGCGTTGTTGCTTTTTTAAAGCCCTTTTTGTTGAAGATGAGGTTTTGATTTACAGCTGACCACATGTCTTTTTAGGGAAGTTTTAGAGTAAAATAGTGTAACTGATAAGTTGTTTCTATGATTTATAGTTTTAGCATTATAAGATTAGTATTAGGAAATAACATTGCTTTTTTAGGAATTTTAAACAAGTTCTAAATATATAAATAGCATTTCATTCATGCAAATTTACCTAGCAGAAAGATAGAAAATTTCTTAATTACTGTCATACTTTGTAAATACCTTTTTAATGCAATATGTTAAAATATTTTAGTACCTCCCTTTTGCAGGCTGAGAAAAAGTCTTTGGTAACAATCTTCCTTTAAAAGTGAGAAGACTTGCCTTTTGAAATAAAGGATGATAATAAAGTCAACATAAAGAGTAACAAGGATATTATTCTGATCAATACAAAATATTTTATCTTTTAGATAGAGTACTTGTATAATTAAGAAAAAATTGTTGTGACCTTTCATTAAGAGTAGACTAACAATTTAAGGAAAAAAGAATAGACTAACAATTTTATTATTTTACAGAGAAAACTAAATTTTAGTTTTATATGCCTATATGGTTTTACAAGTTTCAAAAAATATTATAAATAAGCTTATCAAATTTTGTTAAGCACTGAATATGATAGACAGAATTGACTTTCATAATTCTTTTAACTTCTTATAAATAACAGTGATTAGCAAAGTTTACTTTCTTAAATTTTGCATAACTTTTCACATTTATCCAGGGCTTGTAGTTTTAGCAATTGATTATAAAATTCATGTACTTATACTTTTGGCAAGTTTTCATATCCATTCAGTTATCAATGACCACAAGAAACAAAATTCACTTTTATATTAATATAATTAGTTCACAAAGCTAAGACTTGCAAAACTGAGCTTTGAGGATTTGGACGTTATAAGGTTTGTTGCTAAGCCATTCTTAAAGGCACTTGAGGTAGCCCTATTTTAAGTGAGATGGGTGGGAATTTTGTCTTTAAGTTGTTGCCATTTTAAAGCAAATAGGTATTAAAAGTCAGGGTGAAGAGGGATACCAAAATGTACCCTTAAGATCTAGGCATGAGAACTAGGATTTGGGAGTAGAAATTGGTTTTTAAGGATTTTTTTTTTTTTTTTTTTTAGTTGGCTGAAGGCTTTTAACTTTCCCATTTAAAGAGATGCTGCTTTTGGTGGAGAAAGTTTACTCCAGACTTGACCTGAATGCAGACTTGGGCTAATTAGTTGTCTCACTGTGGGATTCTTTCATCCCACACAGACAGGTCTATTTGCTTAAGGATTTCTTTGGGGGCGTTAAGAAGCCTTGATTCAGTAGAGACAAAGGGTAAACACTAGTCAGGTTTACTCGTCTAAAGTGGCCCCCAAGGAGTGAAGAAGATCTCCCCCTAGAAGAGGTTGGGACATTTAGCGATAAAGAGGAGTTGATGGGACACTAGACTGTTTTTAAGCTTACAATGGAGAGGGGTAGTGAAGGTATAAGTTATAGCTTTACCTTCAGCTATCATAACTAGGCTTATTTGCGGGGAGGTAGACCCAGAGTGCTAGAGAGTTAGTTTACAACAGAGTGGCTCCAGTGTTAATTAAGAAATTAATAATCTTACTTTCATGTTGAGTATCACCTGGAACTCCTTTAAGTTGGTCAGATGTGAAGTCAGCAGAGCAACACAAAGTCTGGGGTGCCCTTAGTCTTCTTCACTTGCCATGAGCAGAGCTCTATGGGCTGTCCTGCCCCCCTTCAAGTGACAGTGCAGTGTCTTGGTCTGAAGTCCATGTTGGTGGTCCTTGGGGCAAGGCTCTGGTGGGCCCCAAGGTTGAAGGTAGTCTCAAGGTTTCTGGCAACCTCTTTGGCAGTGGCCCACTGACTCATGGCTGAAGCTAGGCCCTTGACACCTGGATTTGGGTGATCTCAAGAGGACAGGGTGCTATTGACAGCAACTGCAATAAACTGAACCTGTTAGCTGGTCTTTTGCTTACCTCTCTGCCATCTCCTCTTCCTCAGCCTTGTTTCGACTGTTAAAGTTAGTACAGGAAGTTTTAAATAAGTCATTAGTGTGATTTTACAGGCCATGGAGAGCTTTTGCAACTTTTCCTGAATGTCAGGCACAGATTGGCTGATGAAATGCATGCCCAGCAAGATTTGACATTCCCAGAAATCTGGGCTTACATTATTAACTTTTTAAGGCTTCCATTCGCTTCTCCTGGAAAAGAGCTGGGTTTTCCTTTCTCCTGAGTGATTTCCCTTAGGTTACAATTAACTAGCTTGGTGGTACATATTCTCATGTCTTCTAGCAAACAAGTACTTTCTCTTCTAAAGGAAACTGAGATACAGGCATAGTACAAGTGACAAGTAAGTTTTTTTTTTTTTTTTTATAGGTCCTTATTTTGATAGAGAGCTGCAAATATCTGGGCCTAGGGAGTTTCTGTCTGCTTTCCCTGTCTTTTATAGACTGAAGGAAGGTATTATAATTGAGATTCCCATTGGAGGGCTATGGTTACCCATCTTTTGGCTTATATTGACTCCTGGCCTCTGTATTCAGCTGCAGTAGGTTTTAATAGAAGCTAAACAAGGATTCTGGGAAGGGGGTGCTATTTAAAAGGGCATTATTTATAATATTTTTCTCCTTTTGCAGAGTTATGAGGAAGAAGTTTTGTTAGTTCTCTTGGGCATTACATAGTTTACAAGAGTCTTTCATGGGCTTATCCTGATATAAGGCCATAAAAGCTATATGTAAGGAATTTCTTGCCACTTCCCTTCCCATTTACAAAAGAGGTTTAATGCTAAGGTAGGGTTGTAACTGTTCCATCTGTGGGCTAATGCTGGTTGTCCTCCAGGCAATATTGTGGACTGGCAGTATTGCAGTGGCCTTTTAGGTCTGTGATGGGGAAATTACACCAATTTCATAACAGACAGCCCAATGGAATGTTAGCCAGAAGACTGAAAGTACTGCCTATTCTTAAGGAAGGGAGAGAAAAAAAGGCGGAATTCCATACCGGTTCCTAGTGTCCTGGCTCACCAGCCTGCCATTCCTAGCGCTAATCTCTTAGTGCCATGGGATTAAGCTCCTTATTCCTGGGTGAACTTGGAGTCCTTGAAGACGCAGGACAGATGGCCCAGTATTTTCCTTAAGCTGTTGAGCTGATCCACTTGTTTTCCTGGGTGTTTGTGCTGTTAACTTTCTGCTCAGAGTAGAGTCTAGGTAGTTGGAGAGAAGGGTCTCTTGGCTGGCTAACCAAACATGTTGCTGGATTTTGGCTTCCAGGCTCTTTACCATGCCACAAGAAAGAATTCAGGAATAAAATATTTTGAAAGTGATTCAAATCTCTCTGCAAATAACTGTCTACATATTTCAAATAAATACTAAATATACTACACTAATGTTTTCATCATTTTATGATGTTATTATCAGTTGTTAACTTTAATATTGACATATAAAGGGCTATTCTTATATAACAAACTATATTTTATTGTTTAATCAATAAAAGAGGGTTATATATTATTATTTACTCATACACTTTAGCCTCTTACAAATTATGTTATTGCAGTTTAAACTTGAGATTATTTGGCTAAAATAGGCTAAAGAGCATGCAATCTATAAATGTTAAAGAAACTACAATATACAAAAGAAAAGGTTTATGGTTTGAGAGTGAAGACTGCAAGTTGGGTACATTTTATTATTCATTTTTCTGGAATGAAAAAAATGTACAAAACTCACTCTAGTTGCTCCTTACATTTATATAAGCTAGCTGGTATGGAGGCACCCTTTTTCTTCAAATAGGAGAGCCAACATTTTATCTCATCATTGTAAAGGATCAGTGGCTTCAATACCTTGGCTGGGTCTGGGAGGATAGGTGGACTGACAATTCTCTTGTATTCCAGATTCAATAGCATGAATGTCATTGGTGAAGTCTGGAATAGAAATTTCAGTGAAATGGAAGATTGATACCAGAGGAGGATTGAATGGGAAGTGAGGAATTAAGGCCTGTATGTTAGTTTCCTCCCAAAGGGAATAATAAGTAATTTAAAAGAAGATAATGTAGAACAAGAGTAGTGTTAAAGATTGAAGACACCTGAACATTTTGAGGGCAAAGATTCAGCAGAAAAATGATAGGGCTGAGGAATATCGTGGGTCCATTGTGGTGGAGGAACATGGCTTTATGGTGATAACAATCAGTACTACCGACAGTTTTCTCCAGCATTATTCAGCCATTTCGGGCCCTCCTATAAGATATAGGGTCATTTAAGAATGGGTTTTGAGTGATCTGATAATGGAATAAAATGGGTCTGGGTGGGGGGAGATGTTTAGGGGTGTACATTAGTTTCCTGAGGCTGCTGTAACAAATTACCACAAACTTGGTGGCTTAAAACCATATGCAAGAAGTTGTGAGAAGGTGGCTCTGTGGCAGAGTTTTTGCCTGCCATGCCAGAGATCCAGGTTCGATTCTTGGTACCTGCCCATGCACAAAAACAAAAACTAGAAAACAAAATCAAAACAAAGAAACAAAAATATGCAATTATTATGTTACTGTTCTTTGGTTCAGAAGTTCAAAATCAGTTTCACTGAGCCAAACTCAAGGAGTCCATAAGGCCACATTCTTTCAGGAAGCTCTGTGGAGCATCCTGTTATGAACTCTTGGGACCTCTCGTGACTGCCAGCATTCTTTGGCTTTTGACTGCAACACTTCAATCGTACCTCCATCTTCACAGTGCCTTTTCTTTGGGTGGTGTCTTTCACCTGAGCATCTCTCTTATAAGGATTCATGAATTGCAGTTAGGGCACACCTGGAGACTCAGGGTAATCTTCTTATCTCAAGATCCTTATCCTAATCTCCTCTGCAGAGACCCTCTTTCCACTTAAAGTAATATTTACAGTTTTCAGGACTAGGACCTGATGTCTTTGGGGTCCCACATCAGCCCACCATACAGTACTTGTAAGAAGGTTGATTTGAATGATGAGTGTGTGATAGGCCCCAAACTGCAGTAAAAAGAAAGAAGAGAGTTGATAAATGGAAAAGGATGTGAATAGCATTGTAAATGTATCTCCTTGTCAGTATATTAAGGGACAACTAGACTCAAAGCAGTGAAGACTATTTCAATTTATATTAAGACCATGTGTATATATATGTTAAGTGACTGTTTCCTGGTGTGATAGTAGGGTGAATTTTATTTTATGTTTATTTAGTTTGTATTGTTTCCAAGTTTAGCATAACCAGAACCAAACAGATTTAACTTAAAATCAACAACACACACAAAAATAAAACCCTGCATTATTTAATTTCATATATGAATCATCTTTTAATCTCCTGGAACCAAATAATATTTAACTTCAAATATTTGGAGTGAAATATGGCGGTGTGGATCAGACAATATCTTAAGCCCAGAAACAATATCTTAAGTCCATGTTTAACTGGTGCCTCTATGTTCAGTTAGAGTAACATGATCTTCTCCATCTCAAGCATTTTTCGTCCTGGGAAAGAACACCAGGTGGTCCTGATTACCTGTGGATTTGGACATCAGTAATCAGGTAGTAGAGGTAGTGGGTGTGAATTGTCAACACCTCAGGAATTTCTTTTCCCTAACTTAAATGCTCATTCTATTGCTTGCAGATATAATTCTTCAGCTCTCTCTTGATCTCAGTGGGGGGTCCTTGACTTGAGATTTCCTTGATGGTTTTAAATTAACTCAAACTCTTCAGTTGAAAGGACGTTAGTGCAAATACCAATATGCATTGCAATTATAAGTGCTCTCAATATCAAGGTATTTGCAATGCTCCCTGGAGTCAGAAGCTGGAAGATAGTTTGAATATAGTACTTTCAAAAACATTTGGAGTTTGGGAAGTGTTTTAGAAAGGTTGGTGAGGAAATATTGGCTTGAAGTTATGCATTCCAATTCTTTTTTAAAATTATGAAAGGAATCAGGCAATTACCCAAAGCACGCAAACATATGAGGATGTTAACTTGGAGCAATATTGACACAAGGGAATGTAATTGAATGACAAAAGTCTATGCCAGATGAAAGTAAGGTCATTAAGTCAATTCCATGAAGATATTGCAAGATAGATCTTAATGAATATCATTGTCAATATTGAGGCTATTTTGTAAAATAGACGTTTCTGTTAGTATGTTCCCCATCATTATTATATATTGATGCATATTGATGTTAATCCATTTGCTTTTCAAAGATAGTATGTATATGCTTAGTATCTGCCTTTTACTTTTCTTAGAACTACAAAAACATTTGCACTACAGATTTTTATGATCATTATGCGGTCATGATGCAATAGTTGCCATATGATAATTTTTTTTTCCAGGATATGATTGCCCTTAAAGTGTCTTATTTGTTGTTTTACAAAATGTTAACAGAACCTCAAAGTGGCAATATTCTCATTGCTTTTAAATAAAATGAAGGGCATGTTCTGATGGCTTAAAGGCTCTTGTCTCTGAATTTATTGACATTTTAAATTCAAATGTCAAACTTAATAGTGATACCAAAGAATGTCTCTATAATGAATGGAATTGATGAACTTTTGAAATAAGATTACAGTCAGTGGGTTAATAAAAATGAAGAACTTGGGGACAATATTGGACAAATCTGTTTTGTATAATTTTAACCATAAAATAAATTCTGCTTTTAACATAGAGAGTAACTTATTCTCTATTAATGCTATCTGAATCATTTTTTTTTGTAAGGTAATGTTACTGCATGAAATTGTTACTTAATGCCAGGTGAAGGATAAAAATACAAACTCATCAAATATTTCAAGGGCCAGGATTTTCCCCTAAATGTAAGTCCACTGCTTCTCAAACTTTAATGTGTACATAATTAGCCTGAGATCCTGTCTCACATCCAATAGTTTCAGCAGTTCTAGCAAGTATCCAGGTGAGATTCCTTCTATTGATTTACAGACCACATTTTTGGGTAGGAAGATCCCATAGTGGATCAAACCCTCTCAGTTTTTGTTGAACAGAATTATTGTTAGATGTAAACAGCATGGCAGTAAAAGCCCCTGATTATAGAAAGCAAGTTAGAGAGCAAATTGCGAGAATCAGTTGGTAGGACTCACAGAGAAATCTCACAAAAGCCTCCATTTATTGGCTAGACTAAATTTTTTTCTTTTTAGCTTTCATCTTCTATTTATTGATTTTTTTTCTTTATAAATCTTGGAAAAACAACAACATTATTAGAAATAAACACTGTTCAAAAAGTTTAAAGGAATAGATACTCTCTATTGCTGGAAGGTACCTATGTTTATGTCTGAAAAATACTAGTTTACCATTTCACATATGCTAGTTTTAAGCTGACTAATGTTAGACATAAATTGAACTTTTTTTCTTTCTGCATTTGGAACTAAACAGATTACATGTTAGTTTTTTAAAGGATTCTTAAATGCATCTTTTAAATTGTGTCAGTGCAAATGAATATAGACATCTTCAGCATTTAAAACTGCATTTGTAGAAATAAATTATTAAAACAATTTTAAATTTCTCTGAGTATAAACAATTAACATGTACTATAATTCTCATATTTTGGTTCAAATTCTGTGACGAATATTGTGATAGTTTAATTCACGCGTCAACTTGGCCAGGTTATGGTTCCCTAGCACTGGATATCTCATGCATTTAAATCTTCAGTAAATTGACAGCATTGAATACTGATTACATCTCCAATCAAATGAGGAGACTGCCCTCAACATTGAAAGAAGTCTCATCCAATCATTTGAAGACCTTCAAAGAGGAAGTGATGATTTCAGCAGTCAGAAGGAAGAATTTCTGTCACTCCTTCAGCCAGCAGCTTTCTTTGGAGAATTCATTGAAACGTTTCATCTGAGTTCCCAGTTTGTGGCTTGCCCTATGTATTTTTGACTTGCCTATCCTACAATGGTGTGAGTTAATTCCTATGTATAAAAAAAACCCTCATAATATTTACATTATATATATTAGTTTATATATCCTGTGGTTCTGTTTCCCTGGAGAACCCTGACTAATACAAATATTATGCATGCTAAAGTAGATTTTTTAAATGAATGTGAAAAAGAATCATTCACAAAGAGCATAGTAAAGTTGTTAGAACTCTCCATGAGCTTTGTTCCAGGTCTCTGTCTTTCTTTAACCAAGAGGAACATTTTAACTTCTCTGTGCCTCACTTTCCTCATCTATAAAACAGGGATATGTATCCCTACTTCAAAGGGTTGTTTCCAATTTTAATACATGGAGATCACTAAGAACAATGCTTGGCAGATAGTAAGTTCTCAGTTATCATTAGCTATTATTTTCTGAACTTTTGCTAAAGTTAAAATTATCTTTGTGAAGAATCAATATTGGAAATATCAGCTGGGCTAACTTCTAGGCCCAGTAAAATCAATGTGATCAAATTGGTACTTATCATGTTCAAAGTTCATACTCTCCTCTACCTGTCGACTGCCAATTCTTCCTCACTAATAAATGAACCCAGCAAAACTAAGTTTATTAGACCTAATGCCACAAGATAGAACACCATCCTGGCAGAATTTCAAGAAACTCTCATAAGAGGGAGTTTGCAGATAAATATTTTCAGGGATTTAGCTCTAATTTCAAGTGATAGCAAAAGAGGGGAAACTGATTGTAATTGAACAAAGTTCGTGACATAATGGTATGGGATTCATGGGTACAGAGGGAAAGGGGAAGTTCAAGCAAGACTTGATAAACAAACCTCAATTCCTTCCACACCCCCATAGGTTTCTACAAGTCCAATTCCTATTTAACTTTTGACTTCCATATATCTGTTCCTAATGAACTACGCTATTTTCCCTGATAAGTTCAGAAAAGCCACTTGGAAATAGCCGTATTCTGACAAAACTGAATTGAAGCTGAGTTGGCTATTACTTGTGAGAAGAGTTTGATATTTTAGTCCATGTATCTATTTGTATAAATAATGTTCATAGAATTTAGTGAGGTGGAGGCAAATTCCATCCCCCACTGGTACTCGTTTCTGATGGGCTGGAGTCACACTGGCGGATGTTATTTGTGGTGGAGGATGATGGGAAATCCTAGAATGAATGGCCTTGAAAGAATAAATCATCTGGTTGGTCCATGAGAAAAGCTAGCTTTGAAAAAGATCTGGGCCATCTCAGAGTCTCCATGTGGGCCTTCACTTCTTGGGCCACTGTAGCATAGTGGTGGTCATAGTGTAGGTAAAAGTGACAGCAGTGAAGGCGATATATGCATTGTACTTTCAGGTTCATATTCAGAGCTATCACTCTGTAAACCCATTTCCTGGAAAGTATCCACGCATACATTAATCACTATAAACATTATTTATGTATTTTTTTCTTTTTGCAGTGAATCTGAAGGAGATACCACGACACGGAATTTTAGTTGAATAGTGTTTCATGAAACCCGCTTGTAAGCCTGATGACATATCTGACAGAGGACTCATTTCTAGAAAGGAATCCATTTGGTCTCACCAAACAAATGCCTTAAGATTTAGTGGGAAGTGCTTCCCTACATACGTGTAGGGAATGAGTAGGAATGCTTGCTAACGATTTCTTACAGAATGAAAGAAAGAAAAAGAGGAGAGACTTGGTGGGCCAGAGATGGGGAGGCAGATAAAATGGAAGGAAGGAAGGAAGGGAAGAACCATTCAAACAAAACATCTATTGTTAGGGCCCTTTTTTTCTTAGACAGCAATGTCTCTGAATGGCATTACAGAAGTGAAGAGAAAAATGGAGTTCTCTAGCTTCAAATTACTCACAACTCTTAATAATTCTTGATTATGGGGGATGTCCTATTTCATGATGTTTGAAACATCTCTGTTGTCAACACATTAAATGCCAGTTAGCATACCCCCACACCTGCTAGGACAACCAATGATGTTTCCAGATATTGCCAAATGTTTTTTGGGGGGAGCAAAATCACCCTCAGTTGAGAACAGCTGCTATAGATACAGTAGCAAAAATATGGTCAATTGCTAGCCTGCAGATACATATGTGTTTCTAGAGCAGTAGAATATTTGTTTACATTGCTTATCAGTATGAGCACCATGTTTCACTGAAATATGGACTAAACACATCATTTTGGAAAAAATCTGTTGTGTTTTTATATGTAGCATGTTAACTGAACCCTTCTGTTGAATCCTGGTATACAACTTATATTGCTATGTATTCTGTTGGAATATTTAGGTAATGTTATGTGGTGATAATGTAGGACAAATTATTGATGAAATCATTTGGCTGAAACAAAAAAAAACTGCATTTCCAGGTACTATGTAGAATTTATAATCTCATTGCATTGGAAAGAACTTTTAGGCTCATGTGATAGAGGAATGAAGATTCACAATCCTGTAGTGAGAGGAATCCTTTGTTTCCTCAATTTCTTATCTTATGATGGACACTCAAAGCAATTGATATCCCAATTTCTGTTTAGAAATTTAGAATGCACATTCACTTCTATAAATGAAGTACCAGGTGACAATCTTTATTCCCTCATACAGAATAGTTCATTTGAAATGATAATCAATGAAACTAGAATTGACTATAGCACATTTCAACATTAAGAAGGCAAAAGGAATTTTGTAACATTTAACTTTCTTTCCCAAGGGGGATAAAATTCTTCAAAGTCTTATGAACTAGTTTGTGTTTTTCTTTCAAAATCTAGTTTCCGTGTGTTTTTTACCCCTCACCCTTTATTAAAGTGTGCTGAATTTCTCTATCTCGTAGGTGGAATCACATTTATGAGTATGTTACACTTGAGATTATCTGTAGTCTGAAGCAATAACTAAAATGAATTTTCCCCTGAATTTTCTCTAACTGAGATGAAAACAAACCAAAACAATCCCATGGAGTTCTTTATGTAGGAACTTGAGCATGGAACCCAAACAAGGAGAGTAATTTAATAAAATCAAGTTAAACTAGGATAATTCAGGGTTTCTCTAAGTGTGGTTTTCCACCAGCAGCATCAGTACCACCATAGTTTGTTAAAAATATCAATTCTCAGACCTGACCCCAGACCTAATGTGCCAGACTCTGGTGGTAGAACCCAGCAGTTTTTGCCAATAAAACCAAAAGCATTTGAGAATCAGTGGACTATATCATCTGTATCATCTTGTTGTCAACAGAACAGGGAGATTCAGAATTTGCAAGATGACTGACTGTATACAGCACTTAGGGGAGATGGAAGAGGGTATTTAAATCAGAAACTGCATAATATAGGACACAATTTAATAAATTTAAATCAATTTAAATTAAATAAATTTAATACAATTTAATAAATTTCATAAGGACCTTCAATAATCTCTTATCCAAGAAATTCCTTAGCTTTGAACCAGGTCCTCATTTCTTTTCCTTTCTCCTACTGGTGCATGTGTGGTTCCAACCAGTAGATCAACAGACCCTAGAAGATCAGCTTATCACTATATCAGGGCTGGCCATGTTATGATTCTCCTGGCATTTCCTTCATGGCTAAACGACAATCGTCACATCTCTAATCATTATGCGCCAATGAAGTACTTGATATTTGGTGATAAAATGAGTGATATGTGTGTGTGCCTATATAACTGGTGTGTATATAAGTTGAAGGGGCATCAAAATTTTGCTTTGTCTTAGACCACTATGTGATTGGCAATGTGATCCTGGAAATAAGAGGAACACAATGAGGAGAATCATAAAATTCAGGTGAAGCCAATTGCTATTCTCATGTCCTAATATTAGCATGGATGTGAACTTTGTTTGAAATTCATCCACTGCATAAATAATTTTTTATCAACCCTCAAACCTCTATCAGGTTCTGCATGGAGAAGTGTAATTCATACCAGCTTCATAATTTTTCTCTTTTATTAATATTTGTTCTCATGGGTACGAACGTAGAAAAAAAAGTAGGTCATTTATTTGATACTTCAGAAGCCACATTGGGGAAAGTCAGAGCGGAATTTGTAGCTTGTAATAGGACCATGTTAATTATTTGCAGTAGTTTGAACTTTGTGTTGTGATCAGTATTATTTGACTATGTTCATAGCATCCATGTTTAACAATTTCTGGACACTAAGTGCAGGTCAGTTTAGATCCACATTTGGAGAAACTCTTTTGAAATATGGGCAAAAGAAGAATGACTCTGAGTTTTTGAAATTGCATCTGTAAAACCTCGTAATAGTCTTTAATAATGCAGACATGCTCAAGTGACGGCATTGAAGAATACTGCTCCCAGTGTAACTGCAAATTTGATGAAACTGCAAATGCAGCAAATGTATGTGATTTAGGAAGCCACCTCTAAGGAATAACTATACATAAATGATTCTTGGATACATTTTTATGGGATTTGCAATTCTAAAATTTGGTGCTTGTACACATTAATTCTCAATCAGAATATTTTTGTTAATTATTCTCTGTTATTCATTTAAAGTAGAAAATCTTTTTCTCTTCCTCTAATGTAGCCCTCCAAACTGCCAGTTCTACTTTTAATATCAGGATAGAAAAAGAGAGTGCTTCACTTTTAGGGATTTTTTTTAAAATGGCCTGACCAATAGCGTATTGAATCAATAACAACGTAAAATACATTATTTATACTCACATGCTATAAAACCACTTTATTTGATTGAATGATGGAAAGAATGAGGTTTTAATTAATTCTAATATGCATGTAAGGCAAATGTGAATGTTACAGTTCAATTTCCCAAAATGGTGACTGATTTTTAAAATTGATATTAAAAAGTTGCTTTCAAAGGAGCGCTGTTGAATAAAATAGAGAATTTTATAGGCTCTGTTCCAATATGCTTTAACCATATTTGCAAATATGCTTGCCTTTTTTTTTGCAGTCAGAGTATACAACTTCCTTTACTATTCTTGTTTTCAATATTTGCAGATGATAAAAATAGTAGATCCGAATTTGAGAACATTTAGAACACTCAGAAAAATAAGTAATTACGAATCACCCTTAAAATGTGTTTTGAGAGATGAAGATAATGGCTATCAACAAGTTCAAATATCTTTAACTACTACCTTTATAAATATGGCAGATCAATCTATTTATATGCACATATATATAAATTTGGATCATAATGTGAATTTATAAATGCTCAAGTATCTTTCAACATGACTAAATAATAATCCAAAGCAAGGCTGTATATAATTACATAGATTGATCCTAAGATTTCTGTAGTACAAAAAATTGAGGTGCATGGGCGGCTGCCGTGGCTCAGCAGGCAGAGCTCCGACCTGCCGTGCTGGAGGTCTGGAGTTCGATCCCTGGTGCCTCCTGCCCATATGCAAATTAAAAAAAAAATTGAGGTGCATATTCTTATGCATTCATTTTTTACACATCTCATTGTTCCCATAAGTTATTTCCTATGAGAGAAATTTGGGGGCCAAGTAGCATGAACTTTTCACATGCCACCTCTAAAATAGGACCACATTGCACTTTGAAGATTGCCGTGAGTCCTGCTACTCATAATAATCAGCTCTCAACTCTCTCATATTAAACAAGAATAATTAAAGATGTGGTGATTATCAAATAGCCATGAAGGAAATACCATAAGAATCACAACATGGCCAGCCCTGATGGTGTGAGCAGCTGAAATAGTTCCACTAGAATTCAACTTTAGACTCATTATGTGAGAAAAATAAACTTGCTTCTTTTAGCACATGTTTAGTTGGGTCTTCATTTCCTCTCCTTTTGCCTTTTTTAAATTTACCTTTCAATTGCAATTATTTTTAAATATTATACATTAGTATTATATTATTAGCATTTCAACATCCTCAGTGCGGCAAATGCTTTTCATGATCTGATATGAAATAACAATACTTATTTGGAATTAAGTCTCATACATCTTACCAGTGATCATGTTAGAGAGACCAGATTAGTTTGGAACATAAGTATGATTTTTCTCTGGGAAGGCAAATATTGTTCAAAATCTTACAGCCGTATTAGAGAATTTTTGAAATGGGAATTCCAGAAGTGTTTTGATCAGATTACATATGTAGACTTCTAAAGATAGCTCTTCTTTAGATAAGGCTTCTCATTTGAGATTTTCAATTCCAGGGATGTATTGAGTGACAGAGATACAGAGAAACAGTTAACAGAGATAGTGAGAAAACAAAAGACTGAGATAAAGAGAGAGTGAGGAGGCACAGAGAGAGGGAGAGAGCTGAAATTAAGATAGAACGTTTTCAGTGATTCTCAAAGTGTCATTGAAAGGGTGTCTGGTTTAGTTTTCCTCTTTCATATCACATGGTGATCTTCAGCTACAGTTTAAACCACTATCAAAGTCATATTTCTCTTCTTACAAGAGGAAAATCTTATCCCACCTTGGGCGATTAACATGAGTAAGCAGAATAAATAGCTCACTCCAACTATTTCAAGTGTTCTGAGACCCAAAGTTTTCAATTTTAGAAGAAGGAAAACTTTACTGCGCTCCCTGCTATTGAAATGAATTACATTAAAAATCATTTCTTGTTTTAAATTCTAGCTACCATAATAAGGCACTGATATTATCCATCTAAAAAATGCAAATGACCATGTAACTGATGGACAAGATTTCTAACTGAAGTGAAAATAATTCACACATTTTTATATCAACATTTTCTTAAATATTTGGATGGACAATATCGATGGGGTAAAATATCCCATAATATATCAATATTACTTCTGAGCAATAGCTGTTTGCATCTTTCCATATATTTTAGACTTACTAGTATCACTAATCCATTTTAAATTCTTGCACGTAAACTTTCACACCCTCGTCCTGGAATCTAATCCAGTTCTCATACTTAATTAAAATTCACCGTAGTCTCATGAACTCCTCTCTGGATTATTCTATCCATTGTTTACAAAACTTGACTGTGTTTAGATCTCTGTGGGTATAGATCCTGCCTAAATTCTGTCTTCTACTCCTCAAACTGCAGGGCCCTTCAAAATGCAACATGAGTCCTGAAGTCACTGCCTTTTCCCATTGCGTGCTTCTGTTTCCTAGCTCTGGATTTGCCCACCTTTCTCAAAGGTGTCTTAGCTTCAGGAAAACACTGAACTAAGCCAGCTCTAAAGAAATCATTTAAAAAATAATTTTCGTATCTATTTATGAGTTAATTCATCTAGAAAATGACAGAGTTAGAATTCCTAGAGTCACATAGATGTTTTAATATCGTGTGATACTACAGTCCTAAATAAGTCTCTAATTATAACCCCCAGAGCTAAATGCCATCAAAATTACTTATTGTATATTTTGGAGCTATTTCATGCAGATGCTTACGTGTGGATGATGCACACCTACTCTCTCTGCATAAATGAAACCATGAAACATTTATATAACAATAGGTAATCTACTTCAATTTTAAAGGGCTTTATGGTGTTTTATCATTGAACTTACAATTTCTTTAAATAAGTGCCTTCTTAATGTATATGAAAGTAGATTCCAGACTTTGCTATTGTATATGATTTTTGCAGCGAACACTCTTATATACGTATTTGCTTACTTCAAGAAAATAACTACAAAGGCCAAAAGGAAAGTGCATTTTAAATTTTGATAAGTGTTGCCTGGTATAGTTTCATTGTAGAAAGATTGTAACACCATATTCTTTCATCACAGTGTCTAGGAGTGTTAGTATCCCAATGTGCTTTCTTACCATAATCTTTATTTTTACATTGAAATTTTGTATTTTTTTAACATATATAAAAAAAAATCTCTGACCCTCATGGTAGTTCCTGTCTCAGAAATAGCCACTCATTGCTAAGGCCAAAAATCTTCAAGTGTTCTTGACCTGTCTATTTCCTATGTCACAACCACTGCATAACTAAATCTATAAGTTTTACCTTCAAAACACGTCTAGTTCTCGCCATATCCACCTATTATCACAGTAAAATGAAACTTCTTCTATTGCTTGATTACTTCAGCAGCCTCCTTGTCTTTCTCCTGCTTCCATCTTTGCCTCCCATCCACCATTCTAACTGTTCCCTCCTCACCTTACACTCACACACCTAGTTTCCATGAACAGTGAGAATAATCTGTTTTAGAAATGTCTGATTCCTCTACACAAAACACTCATCTGCCCAAAATACTCAATAACTTCCCATCTCAAGCCCAACAAAATTAAAAAAAAAAAGAAAAAAATGTATTGCTTGGCAGACTCTTGACTCTGGCCTCGTTGCACCCCCTTCACCATCACACACCACTGCAGCCACATTAGCCTCCTACTGCCCTTTGGACGTGCCAGGTGTGATCCCGCCTCAGGGTCTTTGCCCTTCTGCTCCTCCTGTGTGGAACCCAGCTATGACCACTGCATAGGACCTCACTCCATGTAGGTCTCTGCCCCAAAGTCAACACAACATAGAGCCTTTCTAGACAAGTCTCTTTAAAATACTCATCCCACATCCTGAAAGGCTCTATGTTTAATAACCTGCTTTATTTTAATCCATGGCAATATCACATTCTTTCATAAAGTATATGTATGGTTAACTTCTCAGTTTATTACCTGCTAACTTCCAGCCTCCACTCCATCCTACCAAAAGGATATCTTCTCTCAGGATTTCATTTAACATCATACTGGAAGTTTAAATTAATAGGATAAGACAGAAAAGGAAATAAAAGTTATACAGATTTGAAGGGAAATAATAAAATTGTCTCTCCTTGATGATGACATGATTGTCTACATAAAAAATGCAGAAGAATCTACCTGTTAGGAATAATAAGTGAGTTGTATAATGTTGTAAAATAAACAATCACCATGCAGAAATAATTGTATTTCTATACACTAACAACAATCTCCTGGGATTTTAATTTATTTAAATATGCTACTTATAAAAAATTGCTGCTTATAATTGCTTCAAAGAAAGTTAAATGACTAAGTATAACAATGCATAAAAAGTATACAAGATGCATTAATGCATAAAAAGTATATGATACAAAGATAGAATAAATCTGAAAAAATCTGAATGAATGTAAAGGCATTTCAAGTGTATGGATTAGAAAATTCACAAATTACACAAGGTGAACTTAAATTAGATGTTGAATATAGGCATAAAAAGTAAAATTCTTAGACTTTTAGAACAAAATGCAGATAATATCTTTGGGATATAGGCCTAAGCAAAGATTTCTTAGACTTGACAACAAAAACACATTCCATGAAAGGAAAAATTGACAAGCTGAAATTCATAAAATCTCAAAGTACCGTTTTATGAAGACTCCGTCAAGAAGATGAAACTACAAGCTATATACTGCGAAAGTATATTTTCAAACCACTTATTTTACAAAAGTCTAATATTTAGAATATATAAACTTTCAAAATCCAATAGCAATAAGAAACAATCCAACTAGAAAACAGGTAAAAGGCATAAACACACATCTCAACAAAGAGGATAGAAAGATGCAAATAAGCCCATGAAAAGATGTTCATCATCATTATCCATTGGGGAATTGTAAATTAAACCCACAGTGAGATATCATGTCACCCTTATAATAAAATGGTGAAACCTGCTAACGTCAGTGAGGCTGTGGAAAAACAGTATCACCGTTAGGGAATGAATCATGTCTCCCGTAAAGACATGCTAAAGTCCTTACTCCTGGTGGAATGGATATGAAACATTTGTAAATAGTGCCTTAAAAGATGTTATTAGTCAAAGAGAGGACAAACTTATGCAGTGTGGGCATTAATCCAATGTAACTGGAGTCCTTATAAGCAGAGGGAATATGGAAGTCAATAGGAGACAGCCCCAATAGGGAGGCAAAGATAAAGTTACAGAGTGCGGGCAAGCTGCCATCGAAACACTACAGACTTCAAAATCCTGCTGACTCTGTGATTTTGGCTTTCTAGCCTCCAAAACTGTAGATCAATAAATACCTGTTATTCAAGCCAACCAATCTGTGGCACTTGGTTGTAGCAGACAAGGCAAACTAAGCGAACCATTCATAGATTTCTGGTGGGAATGAAAATGGCATGGCCCCACTGGAAAGCAGCTTAGCAGTTTCTTAAAAAAGAAAACTGAATGTACAGCTACCATATGACTCAGTAACTGCACTCCAGGGCATTTAGTTTAGAGAAGCAGAAATTTATATTTGTACAATACCTGTACATGAATATTTAAAATACTTTTATTTGTCCGATAGAGTGAACACAATTGTCCTACAAGGAGTAAATGATTAGAACAACTGTGGTACATAAAATACTACTTAACAAAAAACAATTGATATATCACACACCTTGAATAAGTCTCCAAGGAATTCTGCTGAAGGATAAAAAGACAATTCCAAAATGTTTCATCCTATATGAATCCATTTATGTAGGATTGTTAAAATGACACATTTAGAGAAATGGGCAACAGGTCAGTGGGCTCCTGGGGTTAAGAGGGGTGGGGGCAGGAGGGAAGTGGGGGTGCAGTCATAAAAGGGTAACAAAAGGGATCCTTGTGGTATTGGAATTTCTCTGTATCTTGACTGTTGTGGGGTCACAAGACTCTAGATCCTCATGAAAAGTGAATTGAACTAAACGCACACACACACGTATATACAAACTCAAGAGTACACAGGACATCTAAATCAGGTTGATAGATTTTATCAATGTCAATTTCCTGGTTGTGCTATTAAACTATATTTATTCAAGATATCATTGGGGAAAACCAGGTGAAGAATATATGGGAGCTTTGTCTCATTTCTTATAAGTACATGTGAATTTTTATTATCTCAAAAGATTAAAAAATAAAAGTCCAGACAAAGCCTTTCATATAATTCTAATTTTCAGTCCTCATCAGCTCTTAGCTTTCTGAATAGAATACTTATTATTTTATGCATTCATACGTCTTTATTTTACATGAGAATGTATACATAAAAAAACATGTTATTGATTTGTACCCTTTTCAACTTTATATAAATGAAAACATATAAATGCAAGCAGTATAATGTAGCTTTCACTTTCAATTTTGGTAAACATTATGCTTGCTACACTGATGCATTTATTTGTATGGCGCTCAATTGTAGAATAATTCTATTATATGGATGCACAATTTATATATCCATATTCCTGTTTATATATGCTTATTTTGTTTCTGATTTTTAATATTAAAAATAATATCACAATGAAAAAATATCTGCATTTTTATCCGTGCCAAAACAAGAACACCTGAAGTGTCAAAAATTGTTCTGATGGGTACATAATTGATATTATATAATGCCCATCACTCTTTCAGCTCCAGGATTTTCAGTACAAATCATGTATCTGTCATTATAATGTTTGCACATCCTTTTTATCTACAATATTCTACACTGACATCTTACAAATGCATTCAGCAGAAAAATAGAGATTTACCTCTGTGTGTCAACACCTTAAATGGAATTCCATTTAAAAGCTCAAAACTATGATACTTTGATTTCAGAGTCGGCTACTGTAGCACCAGGACTGCTAAATTGTCAGAAGTTAATATTGCAGTTATTGGAGCCCCTGTTATAGAAGAACAGATTCAATCGTTTCTGGTGAGTTCAGTCTTTCTGAAGAGATGAGCATGCAGGAAAAATCCACTCACTCAAGTGAAGGCACAGTCACTGAGATAAAACACTGGGAGAATGATCCCTTCAAAAGGAAAAACCATGTTAAGCACAGCCCTGTCTGGAAACAATCCTGTAATTGGAAAGAAGATTGAAATAGGTATGAACTTGACCATACTCTCTGGCATTATTATGAAAGCTGAGTTTGGTTAAATGCCTTTTAATACCCATCTGTAATAAGAATACACTCAGTGGAGAGGAAGCTCTCTCCTTCCCATCACTTTCAGCTCGCCCAGGTAGGAAGACTATTGGAATAAGGCATGCACGGGAAGTTCTCACTGCTGCTAGAGACCTCCACAAAGGGTCTCTTGTTCAAGGGTCCCCACTTCTTCAAAGGAAAGTACACATCTACCCCTGGGTTTTTCAGACTTCTCACTGCACATGAATTATAAAGGAAAACTCATTTGCAGTATTAGATGTTCAAATTAAGTCTAGCCAAAATTTCCTTTCAACCCTGGTTACCATTAACTATCATTTTCTTCATGTAGAATTTCATGTTCAGTTGTATTTCCAGGTGTTCAAAGCTCTGGAAAAAATAAACATAGGAAAATATTCACATCTTCCTCTTTGTAGGATATTCCACTTCTAATAACTGTTCCCTTAAGATAAAATTGTAACTAAATTTCTCAAACTGGTTTCTCTAGAACACCTATGAGAATTGAACAGTTATGTCTTAATACAACGTATTTGAGAAATAATGTTCAATTTGATAAGTCAGAGTGGAATAGGCTTTCATGATAAATTATCCTCGTTAACCTAGTTACTTAACATCTAAAAGTTTATCATTATATATACAAATTCCCCAACAGATGGATCACCCCATCCAAGCGGTAAAAGGAGCATTCTGTGTGCTTCCGTTTTGGATTCATCATTTTAAGATTTGGCTTCCAGGGTCACAGTGACAGGTACAGAGAGAACTGGAGGGTTATGCACAAGATTTTAAGTACATCACCTGGAAATAACACATGGCCCTATTGTTATAACCATAGATAGGTCAGTTAGTCATGTGGCTTTGCCTAAATTCAAGGAGACTTGTAAACATGGTCTTTCTATGTGCCTGGAATGGAAAGAAGAACTGGGTATGTGAATGTAATAATCTTAATCTTTTTCTGGCCATTAATAATTTGATTCACTTTCTCCATGCACGCTCTCCCAATGACCCTCCACTCTCCCCACTGCCAGGGCACATACTCAGGTTCCCTTCAAGGAGGAGAGCCTAAGAATTTCATCAGTCAGTTCTGTGCACAAGGTCGCTCATGACTTACTATGTTCTACCATCAACTCTGAATCCAGCAATGCTTGATGTGCATATCTATGAATTAATGTCCCTTTATATATAATACGCCCCCTTATACATACATACAAACACAGACACACGTTAAAAAATTGTGTAACTGGGACAAATAGCCAATTGAACTCTTCCTTTTGAACAGAGGAAACAAAGTAAAGGCACATAAATTTGGTTCATGTATAGTAATTTCCTTTTCCTATATTTCAACATCTGCCATTTTGCAATAATATAGAGCAACAAGAGGGAGGAAGATTGATGTTTAATCTAACCCTTACTGAGTCATTCTGTCCACAGTTGAGGTTCTGATGAACACCACATTCTTAATAATTTTTTTGTTCAATTTCCATCAATTGAAAATGTTATTTTATTTTTATTGCTCAATTATTCAAAAAATCCCAATTGTATATATTTTTGGATCTAGAATTGTCAGCATCAGCTTCCTGAATCATTCTGAAATTGTAGATTAAGCTTTATATGTTAAATATTCTGTTAAACTTGTTGGTTGCTTCTGACAGGACTTTACGCCTGTGGGTAGCTAATCCATTAGATCAGAACCAGTCACTAACTACTAGCATTATACTAGAAAGGACTTCTTCACTTTCTGGATGGTTGGATTAGGTGAAACTAGAGGTCCTTTGGCCAATGAATACCAACTAGTAGAATGCATTTGGATAGTAGTGCAATGACAGGTAAAGTTAAGGTTTTAATTTTATTTGAAATGAAACTTAAAAACTATTATTTAAGGAATTGACTGACAGGCCAAAAAAAAACCCTCTTCCTTTGTTCATAATTCAATTTCAGTTGTTAGTAATTATTTGCACATAAACTGCTAAGATTATGTTGTTACACTTATTGGCAATGTTGCTTCTCTTTTCTGCACTGATTTGATGCTGCTTATTTAATGTATATCTGGTTAAGGCACTTAAAATTTTACAAATCTTGGATATCTGGCAAACAACCAGCATTGTTGTCAGTGAATTACTTATGAGCTCAATATAGCAAAAACATTTACATTTGCATAGATCCAGGATATTGTTCTGTGCATATCTAAATTTAAAAAATTCAAAATTCCTGAATATATATTATCTTTGGTGTTGTGTGCTGTCAGTCACTTAGGTGGTAGTTACGTGGTGCTGAAAAAAAAATGCTTTTCCATTTCTTCACTTGCTCATTTTGCTCTAACCCTCCTCCCTTGCTGTTGTCGCAATGGATGATAAAAAAGCAACACGTGTATGTTGGGGATGATGCTTTTCTATTAGTCATTTGAAACATAATCAGTGAAACTGATCTTTTTTTGTTATAAATATATACCAATATATATACATCAAATATGTAAAAGTTCATATTGCAGAAAGGTATATTCATCAATATCAGTTGACTTAATAGCTTAAGACCTAACTATTTTAAATAGAAACAAAGCTGTGAATAAGCATTCTTTTCTTGTATGGCTTTGAGTTCCTTACGTTTTAACCAATTTATCAGTAATAATATTGTAGATTATCTTGATTTTTTAATTAACTAAAATTTAAGCAGACATATAAATAATAATCGGAAAAATTAAGCAATTAATGAATAATTTAAATGAACTAGAAGATAAATAATCAGTTAAACATTCTGCTTGATTTTCCTTCAAATTTAGCAAAGGGAATCACAAGCAGCAGCCCTCAATTTTCTCCAGATTGACCACCCCGTGCAGGCCTACAAGGAATGGAAAACTGATCAGGTCTAAAGTTTTACCACTTTGAGATGCTAAAGCATTAAATAACCATTCCCTGAGCAAACGCCCTTGACATTCAAGAAAATGTTTATTTGGAAAAGACAAGTTCAACAGCAGCAAACTTGATTTTTATCTGTAGAGTATAATGATTGCATTATGTATCAGTAACTAGTTTACTAACCTACATTCAAATCTTCTTGGGCATACTGCATCAAGAGACGTTGATGCAAGCCAGCACACAACGAGAAAAGTTTGAGCAATACTGAAATGTGAAGTCCTAGCAGCACGACTGAAATTCTACCTTATGCATTTTTCACTATTTCAGCCTAACTATAATTTGTGATGCTTTTGGAAGAGGGAAAAATTGTAAAGCCAAATATATACTATGGTGGATGTTAGTGTACTTGTCATAACAATAATAAAGGAAAAGATAAAAGGATTTGTAAATAATTTGATAATTTCTCTATAATTTAATTTTAACTTTAGGGACTTTATATTTTCTTATAATGCTTTTAAAAATTGTTTGCATTTTTAAGTTCAGTTACTATATATGGACATATTTTTGGAGTTTCAGGGTGTCTATAAATTTTGAATTCCTTATGCAAAACAAATCTCTTAAAAATAGCTTTTTTTTTCACATAATGAGGCAGTGATTTTTCATTACATCAAATTCAGTTTCCACATTCCAAAGCTGTTTATATACATCAATTCAAAATTTTATGTATGAAAAATACCTTGTCAGTACCTTTCTTCAAGGTTACCTTCAGGTATCTTAATGAAAGGGAGGATTTCAATTCTTTTCTTTGTTGTGCTTCAGAGATTTCAATTAAGCGGAATAGTGGCTTTGGCAGAAATACTGGCATCTATTTTTTTTGTGAAAATATGTGCAATTTTTATAAATATCTCATTAAATGTGTAATGTTTGATCTCTTTGCTGTCATCATCACAAGGACAAGAATTACAATGAAGACAAACAAATGGAGAATTATTTTACATTTTGCATCCTTAACTGGAGAGTATATAAAATACAACAAAGTTATGAATAATTACAACAAAGAATAGTTTCATTTTTCTAGATTTGTGTTTGACAAACTGAAAACTCTTTCCTTGCCAGAAAGTGAAAATCTAGCACTTAAGATGGCTCATTAAATTTTCAATCATGACCCTTTCCAACACTATTTATTAAAATAAATATTTTCATAAAATACAAAATTATGTACAAGAAGTACTATCATCTTTCTCTTTTAAAATTATTATTACAATTATATATGAAATATGAAGTAGTTAATAAATTACATTATTATTTGCATCTAAAAATGCCTGGACTGATTTTGCCCATGTTACTCAGGCAACTGTTGTCTGTGCTGTTTGTTCAGTGGATATCAAAAAAGAAAGTATCATCTGGAAACATTTGTCTGATTTTATTTGGTATATAAGAGTTCATAAGCTGAGATTAGAATAATTGGCTTTGTTTATAGATTTTTTAAGAATATATTTTCACTGTAAAATATTATTAATATGTCCATAAAGTATATAATGCAAAATGAACTTTAAGGAAGTACTGACTAATAATTATTAATATCATCCAAATATCAAAGTCCAATATAACTTTCTTTTAATGATAAATTAAAGTAGATAACTATCCCTTAGTATTCCATATAAACTACTTATCATTTTACATTGAAGATGGTATTTAATTAAATTTATTGTTGCTATAACAAGGGAAGCAGATAAAATTTAAAAGCAAACATCAGAAAGCTGTTGACGATTGCAACTTTTTTCTATTAGTTGTATCAATATTGATGTGAATCAGATGCCATATGGGACATCTCTGCTTCTTGATATATAGCTGTTATTGGCATGTTCAAACTCCATAGAAAGTACAATACCTTCCTCAAAATTTGGCAACTTCCTTGAGGCTTATGATTTCATTGCTGTTAGTGACTCCAGCATCCTGTCCCCCATTATTCTCTGATTATTATAGCTCTTTCATGACTGCCTTGACTTCTGCAGAAATATGATCTCAATATGTCATGTCTTTGGCTTATGAACTAATGTCCTTAAGCAAAGAAAATTCTTGTCCTAAGAGAAAACTTTAAGCTTCTTTTAAGATACGTTTTTTTCCATTCAATTGAGTGAAGCTTAAAAGGACATTTTCTTCCTATAGTGACTTAGTAGCTTTCCTGCATTTCCTCTTTTCTAATAGTTATGTATACATCTACAAATATAAGTATGCACATATGTTATACATATTGTACAAATAATATCCTAACCATATTCAAGCTGCCGCCCATGACTCTGGAATTTCAGTAAACTCAGTAGCACAAAGTAATCTAGACCTAGAAGTACAAGTTTCCAAATGTGTTTGGGTTTGGTCTGTGCTCTGAATCATGGATAGGACAGACGCTTTTATTTTGTACTTATTTTGCTATTTATTATTTATTTATTTGTTATTACAGAAGTTGTAATAATGTAGAAGCTGTAAGTTTAAACAAAACCATACAGAAAATAGAGAGTTCCCATTAATGGCCCTCCCCCACAATGCAGTTTTTCTTATTATTAACAGTTTGTATTCGTGTTGTACCTTTGATACAATTGATGAAACAATATAAATAAAAGTAAGCGATTAACTGTGGTCCATAGATTATGTTGAGGTTCACTGTGCTGTATATTTCTATTTTTCATTTTTTTATTCTAATAGTATATATAACATATATAGAACCTAAAATTTCCCCTTTGAACACGTTCAAGTACATAATATATAATGTATAATATATGATATATATTACATAATATATAATTCTGTTGTGCTAATTACATCTATAAATATCTAAGGAATGGAGTAACTTGAATAGAAAAGGTGCTCAGAAAGTAGTTATTTATTATGGTTCTAATTTCAGTGTCAAGATGGCTACCCATATTTCAGTTGATCAACTAAAATTCAAGGCTAGGGATTGAGAGATTGTCCTAGGGATTGAGAGACTGTCTTAATGTGCTCTAATATTCCCTATCAGGCTTAGAAGCATGCTTTGAAAGTATTCCATATGGAGTGTGCTTTTTTTTTTTTAATTTTTTTTTTTTTTTTTTTTGCATATGGGCAGGAGGCACCAGGGATCGAACTCCAGACCTCCAGCACGGCAGGTCGGAGCTCTACCTGCTGAGCCACGGCAGCCGCCCTGGAGTGTGTTTTGAAAGGGAAAAGGATTAAAGGAGACAGTAAGGAAAAATAGCAAACAGAAAGGAAATAAGGGGGATACAAGAAGGAAGGAAAATTATCTATT